>CM022881.1:7988532-8001803 GCA_012654025.1 Pachypsylla venusta
TCAAGATCGTCATGAATGTAGAACACATTATTTTCTATAAAGATCGTAATGAACGTAGAACACATTATTTTCTAACAAGACCGTCATGAATCAAGATCGTCATGAATGTAGAACACATTATCAAGATCGTCATGAATGTAGAACACATTATTTTCTATCAAGATCGCCATGAATGTAGAACAAAAAAATTTCTATCTAGATTGTCATGAATATAGAACACATTATTTTCTAACAAGATCATCATGATTGTAGAACAGATTATTTTCTATCAAGATCGTCATGAATGTAGAACAGATTATTTTCTATCAAGATCGTCAAAAAAACAGATTATTATTTGTTAAGAGTCTGATGAACGTAGGATTTTGCATGATGTTATACGAATCATTCAATCTACGATATAGGCCGTCAACGGTCATTTCTAACTCTGTTACCAGGTTATCTAGAGAATCGTAATTATTCTGAAAATGATAAAAAAATACACAGGGCGTTTAGTAGTAACAATGTAACCACCGAGTGGAGCATGCCAGCTCCATTAGGTGACGGTTCTAAGCCCGGGTAAATACAGATGGTTTGGAGTTAGGAAGGGCATCCAGCTTTTAAAAAGCTCTGCTTCAAACTAATGTTGGAAAGTCATACGCAAATTACAGTTACTACGCATTGATATTATGAGAAGAAAGCGAGGGTTTCTGTGTGAGAAAAGGGTACGACTAAAGAGAGTAGGCACTAAAAAGAAGGTTGTAGCATGGTAGAATTAAGGAAGGCAACGCCGAACCCAAATAGAAGTGGGAAAAGGTTAAAAAAGAAATGTTTAGTGTAACACTCTAATATAAAGTATTGAATGGTTTGCAATTTTGGAATTCTGATTGATCCTAGGGATAGAAAATGGGCCATGCCCATTCAATTATTGACAGTAAAATCCAGGCTCGATTCCCGTAAATGGCATTTTTTAAACAAAGTTTTCTCAAGAATTTGAAATGGAATGGTAACAATTTTATTTTTTAATTTAAAAGATGGAATAAAATAAGGAGCAACTTTCATTTACTCTTTTTAAAAATAATAATCAGGGGCGGAGAGGGGTCTGAAATTTTTATTTTGTTACACCCTGTATAACGGTCCCGGTTTCCAAAAAAGGCTAATGAAATTATCAAAAGAACACATTCTCATTTTTATCAGTGTCGTAGACTGACATTCAAATTCTGAAGTAGGTTTATGATATAGGACAAACAGTAGGAAGAAACTTAAATATGGAAACATTTCAGCAAACAATATCAATTATTGCCCGTCTCAATCTTATGAGACGGGTAATAATTGTCAAATTTTCAATACAAATGCTGTAGGTTTAGCATACGAATTATGCAGTTGTATTGAGAACTTCTCATTACTCTGGCTCCAATGTGAATAAAATGAGAAGGTTAATTTTGAAATTTTAATAATTAGATGGGATATATCATTTTTATTTTCTGTTTAATAATAAAAAATATATTTAATTATATACAAAAAAAAAAAAAAAAAAAAAAAAAAAAAAAAANCGATAAAAAAAAAAACAAAAAAAAACAGACATAATTACTGTAGGTTTAGAATAACTCATATTCTAAACCTACAGTGTTTGTATTGAAAATTTCTCATCCCTCCGGCACCCCTGAAATGAGACGGGTAATAATTGTTATTTTTCACTAAAATATTCCCATATTAAGGTCAATTTCTACTGTTTATACTAAATCATAACCTTACTACAGACTTTCTACCCGAAAACCCCCACTTTCTAAATAGCCTGAATGCAATCTCCTCAAGAAAAATAGGATTTGACTTTGTCAGTCTACGACACCGATAAAAATGAAAATATGTACTTTTGATGATTTCAGTAGACCTCAGTAGAAGAAGAACATAATAATTTAACTTTTACATCGAAGCTCGAAACTGGGGCCCTTATACAGGGTGTATATAAATAAAATGAAATACATGCAATTATTACTAATAATTCTGATGACGTGAACCGAAGACCTCACTCATTATAAATAAAACGAAATACATGCAATATTACTAGTAATTCTGATGACGTGAACCGAAGACCTCACTCATTATAAATAAAACGAAATACATGCAATATTACTAGTAATTCTGATGTGGTGAACCGTAGACCTCACTCAATATAAATAAAACGAAATACATGCAATTATTACTAGTAATTCTGATGATGAGAACCGTAGACCTCACTCATTATAAATAAAACGCAATACATGCAATTATTTCTAGTAATTCTGATGATGTGAACCGTAGACCTCACTCATTATAATTAAAACGCAATACATGCAATTATTGCTAGTAATTCTGATGATGTGAACCGTAGACCTCACTCATTATAATTAAAACGCAATAAATGCAATTATTTCTAGTAATTCTGATGATGTGAACCGTAGACCTCACTCATTATAATTAAAACGCAATAAATGCAATTATTTCTAGTAATTCTGATTATGTGAACCGTAGACCTCACTCATTATAATTAAAACGCAATACATGCAATTATTACTAGTAATTCTGATGATGTGAACCGTAGACCTCACTCATTATAAATAAAACGCAATACATGCAATATTACTGGTAATTCTGATGTGGTGAACCGTAGACCTCACTCATTATAAATAAAATAAAATACATGCAATTATTACTAATAATTCTGATGACGTGAACCGAGGACCTCACTCATTATAAATAAAACGAAATAAATGCAATATTACTAGTAATTCTTATGACGTGAACCGAAGACCTCACTCATTATAAATAAAACGAAATACATGCAATATTACTAGTAATTCTGATGTGGTGAACCGTAGACCTCACTCATTATAAATAAAACGAAATACATGCAATATTACTAGTAATTCTGATGTGGTGAACCGTAGACCTCACTCATTATAAATAAAATGAAATACATGCAATTATTACTAATAATTCTGATGATGTGAACCGTAGACCTCACTCATTAGAATGTATACATCACCCTGTGGCATTGAAACACTTGTCCCTCGTTCCCCTACATACCGCGCAATTTTGAACCTTGTGCCAATCGGTACATTCTGAGAGGAAAGTCCCGGCCAACGGCTACACGCACTATTCCATTTGGTATCATTTCAAACATATATTGAAGCCCTGATGAAGAGAAGAAAAGATACCATTTAAAAACTATAAATTTGGTATTTTACTTTTCAAGGTTTGATTTCGAATACAAAAATTGAATAAAAAATCCTTTTGTCCGCCGCGCCCCGCACGCCGTGATGGGCACTTATGACTTAGCTTTGACCGATTTTGACGCAACTTGGTTTCACAGTAAAAATTTTAGTATGAAATACAACACTGTGTAACTGACGGTAAAGTTTCGGGGCACAATTAGACCCCAAATGAAGCTGCATACAATATTTTTAAAATGGGTGAACGTTACTTGATAAAAGTGCCTAATTTGACAATTTTTGGATTATAGGAAACGATACATTATCGAAGAAAGGTTCATTAGTAAATATAATAAACCAAACTGGACAGCAGATATTATGCAACATACACCATGCGAAAATAATAAACCAAACTGGATCGGAGATATTATGCAACATACCCCATGTGAAAATAATAAACCAAACTGGATCGAAGATATTATGCAACTCCATGTGAAAATAATAAACCAAACTGGATCGGAGATATTATGCAAAAAAACTGGAGCACAGGTAGTATCAGCACTACAAAATTAAAAAAGGAAACACTACCGCAACAAATAATAAATACAATAAAGACCGAAATTTAACAATCTGATTCATTGCCCCGTCCCGGCTCAAGTTTGTCGTACCTGAGTGAGGAGTGCCTTGAGTTGGCCCTGACATAACAACATACGGTGCATTCCAATTGGATTCCGGTTTGAATAAGATATAACCCATATTGCCTCCGAATGATATTTTAATGGCCGCTGTGAAAAAAAAAACCTTTGTATAAAAATTTATCGTTCATGTTATATACGACGATCAAAAATAAGATTCGATCTCTCTCTTCCGTCGGTCACACAGAACCCATCAAGCGATATTCAAAGTGGTCTCAAAATGTGATAGGTATCTTGGCTGGACTTCTTCTAGTTTACTAAAGTTTTTCGTAAAATACTCGTATGTTCGATTTGATTTCATCTACCCGCCATATACAGGGGTTCCATTTACAGCCAAACAACTTTTATAAATATATATCCGCTATATTTAGTAACTATAGTTCTTTCGCCCGTGCTTCGCTGCGATTGTTATATTGCTATTTTTGTTTTTCATGGACAATGAAACAATCTTTAAAAAAGAAGGAATTAAAAGTTTCGCCAGGGGCCTTAGAGGCACGGACATTCGGACTTTTTAGTATTTTCTAAATTTTATTTCACCCATTCTTAATATCGAACTCGTTACTCTGGAATAGCTGGGCACAATTTTGCCCTAAAATAGGGACCAAACGGCCACCTAAAGTTTTCTCGCTTTGAGTTGATATGTTGTCCCGACAAAACTGGAGATATCTAACCGTGACTGTCCGCTTTTGTTGAATAAATCAGAAATTTGGCCTACACTCAAAAACGGCTCGACATATTTTAGTTCTGATAATTTTCCTGGGGTTGTAGACCATGATTTTCGGGGTGGGGGGTCCATTCCTATTAACTTTTCGCTACTGCTACCGCCTGAGCTGTGTTCATACAGGCTGGTTCCGAAAAAATAGCTAAAATAGGTTACAGAACTCATTATTTCCAATAATATATACTTTTATATGTATAGTCCGCTTTTGCTTGGTTTTCAAGATAGCGGCCATTTTCTGTTTTTCTCAAAACTCATTAGTTCTCTATACACAATCACGTATAACTTTTTTTTTTTTTTTTTTCTTATACCTAGTAAAGAATAATGACATGCAAAAGACGCTACACAAATACATGCATGCAAAGGGCGCTACACAAATACATGCATGCGAAGTTCGCCTGAACCGATAAAACTNGCCTGCACAAAATACTCGTAGTTCGTATCATACTCACCAGTAGCCTGCACAAAATACTCGTAGTTCGTATCATACTCACCAGTAGCCTGCACAAAATACTCGTAGTTCGTATCCTACTCACCAGTAGCCTGCACGAAATATGGGTAGTGCGTTGCATTAATTTGGTTATTCAAACTTCCAATTAGATCATCTGTCGCTCTTGGTACAGTTGCTGCAAAGAACATACTTTGAGAGATGTCTGGGGCAATGGCGCGAATATTACTATCTTCAGCTATCATTTCCAATAAAGCTTTATTTTGATTATATTTGGATAGTACTTCCCTTCTGATTTCATAAACATTCCAATATTGTTGACTGTCATTATAGCCTGACATTTCATATGCTTGATGAAATCTGAAAGTTTAGAAGTTAACTTCTCAAAATTTGCAGTTGCATTTTCAGTACAAATTACCTCCGTTTTTGAAAAGCATTTTTTTTTTTTTTTTGTTGCTATTTTATTTAAGAATTTTTTATTTTTTCTTCCAAGCACACACCGAACGCCGAAGTTGAAGTTTTTAGTTGTGCAGAGTTGAATAGGCAATAGTGCCTAGAAATGGAGTTTCCACTCTCAAAATACGTTTCAGACATGTGGTAGATTGTAGATCTCAACCACTCTTGATCCATTGCGAAATTGTCAGTCTGTCTATCTGTAGTGAAATTCTTGTGTTCGACATAATTTTATTATGTCGAACTATTTTTTTATTAAGGAGGACAATAATTAATGGGCTGATTCTAGATGCCAATACATACCAAAAATGCTCCCTTCAACTTTTTTATAAAAGCTTTGTTTTTGAACTATTCGCATTTTTCATCTTTTTTTACACGTGTACGCCCGACGTCACAAATATGTCCATAACTTTCTTGGACATACTTTTAGTGTGGCTATACAGGGTGGGGTTAAGGAGGACAATAATTAATGGGCTGATTCTAGATGCCANAGTATGCAGCACGGAAGGGGCAACTTAAATTTACACTAGATAAAATGATTTTTGGAAGCAAAAAAGTCATCAAGTACCGAACTACGATAAATGTCACATTTTGTCCCTAATCCAAAAGCCCCACTGTGAACAATGAAATGTAATTGTGGCAAACTTGTCGTATCGTTGAATCGTATTTGGTAAATTTGGTGGGAAAATTCAAAAAAATTAACAAACGTTACAAAAAAACTCCTCCTGCTAGTTGAATTTCGCCGGTTTGGCACTTTTCTTTATCGATATTTATCACAGGCCCTGGGGTCGCCCCTCCCCAATAACTGAATCATCAGTTACCCCTGGGGGTTTATTATTAAATAAGTACCGATTTACCCCTCTCCCGACATGAAAATTTCAGCTGCCGCCCCCCCCCCCTAGGCCAGATGCTGGCTACGCCCTTGAATAATATACATTATTCTTATAATAATATACATTATTCTTATAATAATCTACATTATTCTTATAATGAATGTTAACTAATTATTTATTTGTCTCGTATGTAAAATCGGTCATATTATCAATTTCTTGTTCAATTCCTGAGGAAGAGCCAAGCCCGCTGATTGACCATGTTAAACTATAGTGTTTTACTTGAAACTTGACAACGGCTTTTTAATCAGTCAAGTCTGTCACAGGGATTTTTTTAGGAAAGATGACGGATGATCTTTGAAGGTTTGTCCTTTCTTGTTTTCTGTCGGAGCCGTAGTCCTGCACTAGATGGTCAGAAAACAATTTGATGTGGAGTACAATAATTAGAAGCATTTGGTTAAATTGTTTTGAATCTGTGTTCAGTATATTAATACAAACGAAATAAAAAAAAAAAAAATGTTTATTTTTGTAAAAAACATAGTTTATGCCAAAACGGCGTAACTTGCACACAGTAGCGCTCCTACAGGTAGTCAATGAAAGGGTACGAATTTTTAATGTTCTTTGCACCGTCCCTTTAAAAAAAATCCGTTTTGGATATTTTTTATATCCAAATCGGATATTTTTTTATATCCAAAACGGCCGCTGTTTTGAATTCACTTTTGTTAATTTTTTTAGTAGGTCATAAACTATCAACTTTAGTCACAGGAATCAGGTTCATCATGCGCACACCCAGCACTTCAAGTAATGCTATGTAGTTCCAAGGAGGACAAATTGCAAAAAAAAAAAAATCATCATACAGATGAACTAAATTTGTAACNAAAAAAAAAAAAAAAAAAAAAAAAAAAAAAAAAAGTTCAGTTCATTATACAGATGAACTAAATGTGCAACAAAACCAATTATTCCATTTTTTTTTTTTTTTTTTTTTTTTTACCGTTTGCAAGATATGTGAAGTGGCAACACAAAAATTCAAAGTTCGGGGGTGGGAAAATCGGGTCTATATTATTGATTTCTTCCCATTTTATGTTCATAATCCCAAAATTAATAACGGCTCTGACGATTTCGACAAATTTTGGTATACTGGTGGTTCTTAGTCTACGAAATCGATCTAGACTGGTCCCATGGCTGAAAAATACAACCTCAACACGTTCGTTGCCGATCATATCATTGCATGGACTTTTCTGTTATTACATTGGATGAAATTGGATGATCCACAGACGTTTATGAAACAGATCAATCGTTCTAAATTGGTGGTCTCGGAAACATGTTTAAAGAACAATCTAAATGCGTCAAATTATTTACGAGTGCGTTAAAAAGACGTTTGAGTGTTAAGCACGTTCGCTACCATTGCTGTCAGGTGGATAAAAATAAAGTTTTTAAATTTATAATGTTATACATATACACCTGTCAAAAATGGCAGCGAACGTACTTAGTTCTTTTTTGAACGCACTTATAAGATCTTTGACACGTTAAGCTAGCTCTTTGAACGTGATTCACCAATCTAGAATTATTGATCAGATTCATAAACGTAGGTGTGTAGATTAAATTTCATTCAATAATACCGGAAAGGTCTATGCAATGATATCGGCAGCGAGCGTGATGAAGATGGGACCAGTCGGTCCATGCAATGATATTGACAGCGAGCGTGTTGAAGATGGGACCAGTTGGTCCATGCAATGATATCGGCAGCGAGCGGTTGAAGATGAAGATGGGACCAGTCGGTCCATGCAATGATATTGACAGCGAGCGTGTTGAAGATGGGACCAGTCGGTCCATGCAATGATATCGGCAGCGAGCGGTTGAAGATGAAGATGGGACCAGTCGGTCCATGCAATGATATTGACAGCGAGCGTGTTGAAGATGGGACCAGTCGGTCCATGCAATGATATCGGCAGCGAGCGTGTTGAAGATGGGACCAGTCGGTCCATGCAATGATATCGACAGCGAGCGTGTTGAAGATGGGACCAGTCGGTCCATGCAATGATATCGACAGCGAGCGTGTTGAAGATGGGACCAGTCGGTCCATGCAATGATATCGACAGCGAGCGTGTTGAAGATGGGACCAGTCGGTCCATGCAATGATATCGACAGCGAGCGTGTTGAAGATGGGACCAGTCGGTCCATGCAATGATATCGGCAGCGAGCGTGTTGAAGATGGGACCAGTCGGTCCATGCAATGATATCGACAGCGAGCGTGTTGAAGATGGGACCAGTCGGTCCATGCAATGATATCGGCAGCGAGCGTGTTGAAGATGAAGATGGGACCAGTCTAGATGGAATTTTTTTTCCACCCCAAACTTTGAATATTTGTGTTGTCACTTCACATTCACATATCTTGCAAACGGTTCTTGCACAAAAATGTAAGATTTGATTTCGTAGCATTTTTTATTTATTTAACATTTTTGGTAGTTCATTGACGCGGCCACTCAGCTAAGGGTGTCTGAAAAAAAGGAACTCAATAGAGTTCCTTTTTTTTTAATTATTTTGAGATCGGTACGTTTATGAATCTGATCAATAATTGAATTTCGAAAAACCCTGAAACACGTTTTTCTTTATTCTAAAGGGGAATCTTTTGGCTTTCTATGGTGGCTTTAAATTTTTTATCGATTTCAGAGGACCATCAATAGAACTACCTATTTAGGCATCATATTTCTGAAAAATATAAGAAAATTGAATTATTTTGAGATCGGTACTCATAACAGGGCCAGAGAAAATTTTCAGTCACCATTAATTTTTTCACCACAAATAAGGGGGGTTTGTATCAAACGTTTTCCGAGATATTTGACCATGTCCTTTAAAATGGGTCACCCTGTATAGCTTCTTACCATGAGCAAGACTAGCCTGTGAAGCAAAAACGACACCGAATATTAGTAGGTGTAATAAGTTAAGTCGATACCGCGCAAGATACATTAGGACGACCTTTTAAGTAACTTAAAGAACACAATGAGGTTGATAATATAATACTTTATCTTCACTTGACTGTAAGAAACACAAATTTGTAATAATGTACACTCGTTCGTATTGCTGTTATATATTACATTGCTCAATGGAAAAAACCTTAACTACAAAAAATAAAAAAACAGTTATTTTGTTTTTCTAGAACTCTCTAATAGATTTGAACTACTTTTCCCCAAATTTTGTCCTCTGTACCAGGTACGACAGGTACGACTTGTGGAAATTTTCCTTATATCGAAGTGGCAATTACCAACAGGCAATATGGTGCTGCCATCATTTTTTTGCTGTGTCGCTGTCCTGAGGTTTTAGTCCAGTGGGGCACATGACTCTCCCTCATCCATTGTCTCACTGGTGCTGCCACTATTTGTTTGCTGTGTCGTTGTCCTGAGGTTTTAGTCCAGTGAGACACATGACTCTCCCTCATCCATTGTCTCACTGGTGCTGCCACTATTTGTTTGCTGTGTCGTTGTCCTGAGGTTTTAGTCCAGTGAGGCACATGACTCTCCCTCATCCATTGTCTCACCGAAATACGTGCTTCAGTTTTGCTGATACCGACTACCGGTTCAGGCCCAATGAAGGGAGTTGCGTACCACTTCTTCGCCAGCTGGTCAGCATGTTCATGTCTTCACCGACGCTCTTGTGGTGGATTCTGTGTAAACGAACAAAAAATCTTGGTGATTCTGGGTCTATTCTACGGTTATTATAGGTCTAAAAGACATTTTGAATTCTATTTTTTTAGTTAATCATTTGGTAGAGGCTCATTACTGATATTTATCCAACGTATCATGTATTATAATTTGTATGACAAGTGCTAATGAGATTAGGCTCTTATTAGTTAGAGATAGTAATTACCACTATGACTACGCGATAGTAATTATCACTCTGTATTTTCTACTTTTCATAATTAGGTTTTAAAATGTGGTTCATGGTAAAATATCTGGTGTGAACATAACTCAACTTTCCTTAGATATCAATTTTTATATAATTTCAGAAGAGCCAAAGGAGACATGAAACAAAGTTGTCTGAAGTGATAACTCTTTCAGTATTTGTCTTCTTTAACGGCCTTCAACCGTTAATTAGCGACCAACAATATACTACACTTCAACCTAAGTGTTCTATCTTTCAATTTCTTGTATAAAATTGATATGAGTAGGCACCAAGTTTAAAGTTCCAGCTATATTACCTTTACATTTTTCGCAGGATATGCGAAAAACACGTAAAAGTGGCATAAAACCACCAACGGTATATTCGATTTCCACCAAAAGCTTATTTTGCTGGCATAAAGCTGATATACATACCAAATTTCAAGCCTCTAGCACTTGCCATTCTTGAGATATCTTGTTTTAAACGTAACGAATTTTAGAACCGCTAAAGTAGAACAGGGTGGTCCCTATCTCCTAGTGGTTAAACGAACCGAGTTACCCCACCAAGACTGCGTGTTGGTGAAGAGAGTAAGGAAATCAGACTAAAATTCTGAAATCGTTTGGGGTGGGGTCGGAATTTAAAGTCATTAGGTATTTCGAAGAACGGAAGAATGGATAGCGGGGCCCAAAATAGATTTCATATCTTTTTTGGGGTGATGACTTGGCGGGGAATTTTTATAGCACGCAGTGGTATTTTTGATTTTTTGGGGGGATCTCATAACTTTTTGTAGCAAGAAAATATGTATTTATATAATGGTAAAAGGGCAGAGATCTTACAAAAGTATTATATCTGATTTATTATCATCTATCTTCAAACTATACACCAGACAACGTCCGGTGGAGAAACCAAGGTACAATCGGTCATTTCCTTGAGGGCGCTGGATGTTCCGGTCTGTACTTTCAATTTTTTAAAAGAAATTTATCAGTCAAAATTTGGAGAAAAAAATCTGAGTAAGACAACGTCCGGTGGAGAAACCAAGGTCCAACCGGCCATTTCCTTGAGGGCGCTGGACGTTTTTCAGCGTGTACTTTCAGATAGTTAAAAGAAATTTTTTAGTCAAAATTGATGAAAATCAATCTATCATCAATAATTATCATTAATAAATGTGTTACATCCGGTATAAATAATTGAAAGTTAAAATAATATTACATTATGTATCATGTGAGGAAATCCTAACTAAAGAAAAATATGAACTTGTTATTTGTCATAACACCCTGTATATGAGATAAATTACACCCTGTATATTTTCGGTACTAACCATGTACCTCTGCTTGATTTGCTGATTAAAATGACACCTCATACGTTCATATCGGTTCATTAGTTCGGAAAGCATTTTCTGATCTGAACTTTCAGGTACACTAAAGAAATTTTTAGGTAAAAATTGATGAAAATCAATCTATCATCAACTATCATTAATCAATGTGTTACACCCGGTATAAATAATTGAAAGTTAAAATAATATTACATTATGTATCATGTGAGGAAATCCTAACTAAAGAAAAATATGAACTTGTTAACAAATTATTTGTCTTATATAACACCCTGTATATGAGATAAATTACACCCTGTATATTTTTGGTACCAACCATGTACCTCTGCTTGATTTGGAGATTAAAATGATACCTCATACGTTCATATCGGTTCATTAGTTCGGAAAGCATTTTCTGATCTGAACTTTCAGGTGCACTAAAGAAATAAATTTTAGGTAAAAATTGATGAAAATCAATCTATCATCAACTATCTTTAATCAATGTGTTACAACCGGTATAAATAATTGAACGTTAAAATAATATTTCATTATGTATCATGTGAGGAAATCCTAACTAAAGAAAAATATGAACATTCTAACAATTTATTTGTCTTATTGGGCGGAGCGACGCGTAGCCTTATACTCCCTACAAACTGCAAACTTTTGTTACCCTACTCCTCCGAAATCTTAATATTGAAGATATAAATTAAGCCTCCAATAGTCACCAACAACAACTACAAACACATGAAGTTTTCATAAGACACTCTCTTCGATTTTGATGAAATTTGGTACTAATATTTCTTGAGCCCATAATTCCAACCAAAATGTTAATTTGTGGCCCTTTAAAGTAACCTTTTAGAACCCAAACGTCAATTTCAATTTTGATGAAATTTAAAACAGACACCATTTGTAACATAACACCGATCTATTGTGGATCTCATGGAACTATAGCATACATATTGATTGATAAAGAAGCTGAGAAAACAATTGGCCAGGAGCCCTTTCTTATTCCTAGAGCTTTACTCGAAAAATAAATTCAAAATTTCATCCGTCCAAAAGTTAAGTATGAGGGAGAGGGGTTTTTCTAAAATGTGTGTCCTGCTTAGACAATTTCTTTTGAAGATTTCAAATACTGGTCAAATTTTGTGTAAACCTATCCTTCTTTTTATTTTTTTCACGCAGTATGCACGCATTTTCCGCGACTGATCGCCGTTAAACATTTCCAAATTTCTTATTCTTCTAAACAAATTTCTCATTATTATAACGCAGTTGTACTTCCGCGTAAATTTTTGAATCGATACCGAACTGGAGAGTTTATTCGAGTCGGAGCTAGAAATCCGATGCGTGCTGGAAGCTGGAAGTGATAATGATAAGTGTGTTACCGAGCCGATTCTTGTGTGTGCTATTCAATAAGAACATGAGGCTGTATGCGAGCAGCCTTGCTAAAATTCAACGCCCATACTTATGTCAAGTTCGACCGCTCGCAGTGATCTGCTCGGCATTATAAGTTACCGGAAAAAGATAGTAAAGAGACTGGAACATGATTCATTTTGAAATTCTTTTCAATATGAGCATTACAATATTAACATTTCTAATAACACAATATTGCGTTACCAGTACCACAAACCAGGCGTGGAGAGCAACAGTTGAAAACATCAAATTGAACTAATAACACAATATTGCGTTACCAGTACCACAAACCAGACATAGAGAGCAACAGTTCAAAACTTCAAATTGAACTAATAACACAATATTGCGGTACCAGTACCACAAAC
>CM022881.1:8011095-8022660 GCA_012654025.1 Pachypsylla venusta
TATAACGAACCAGCCCCTGCCAACCACTAAATATCAGAATTCAGCCCCCCTGCCAACCACTAAAAACTTCGAAAAATTCATGTTAGTCGTTGGCCCCCCTTTTAATTTGATAATAAATAATTAGAATCGATGATTTTATAATTAATAAATTAAAATTGAGTTTAGGAATACTAAAAAAACTTGAAAACATCAATAAAATTTAAATATTTACACGGATATCCATAATTGAACAAAACACTTTCCTTAACAAATGCGTAAGAAATCTTCAAATTTTCGTATATTTTGACTTCGCTTAGTTCAATCTGAATTTACTTACAAACAATTAAAGACTGAGAGCTGAAGTGATATTTTTTGTGGAGGGGAGAGTATAAGGATTCAATTGAACAAGTTTCGACCAGTAAAAATCATGTTAATCATAGAGTTATTTCAGAAATTTCGAATAGGGGGCCAACCACTGGGGGGGAGGCCAACGACTGACTAGTTTACCTTACGATGATTCTACGTTTTGTTAAACTTGTTTCCCAGACACGTCAAAATACATAAAAAAAAAAAAACAATTTTTTTCATACTGTTTTTTTCTAACCGAAATTGTCCCCAACCCTACAGCCAATTCTACTTCTCGTAGAAAGACGGTTGAGGTGTCATTGGAAATGGAACGAAATAAAGCAAAGATAACACCCCTTCAAAATACTTCCTTTATACAGGCAATTATTAAAACTTAAAAATGTCAAACCGTTTTCGAGATACAGACCATTTTGATTATTACAGCAATAAGGGCAAGGTATAGTGAAAATTTTATAAGTGCAGACAACCTGTTGAATTGCATAATTATTCCATTAAAATTATGAAAACTATGAAATGTCCAACTGTTTTCGAGTTACAACCAAAATCTGAATACTCCCATAAATTTTCAATCACAGGATAAAAATATTTCTATTTTTAGTCAAGCAAGCGATTTAAAAATATTTCAACTTCTCACTTTTATTTATTTTTCACATTCATACACAAGGATTTCATTTTCAAACATTGTGACCCTGTTACCTCTCCACTCTTTTTCACATAATTATTGTGACCAATAAATAGAATATTGGTCAATGGCCACTATTCGAAAATCGAAAACGGTTTGAAATGATTTACAAATTAATTATTTATCTAACTGTTCACAAAATATTAGTTATGGCGCAAATAGATCTTTAAATACATCAGTTCAGTACTGTAGGACCCAGTTAAGCTCAAGCAACGTCCGGTGAGTATTTACTTGGTGGGTTACCAGTGGACAGGCACCTATCTGAACATTCTGACTTGCAATGCGATACACAAGATGGTGCGTGTGATATTTTTTTTCAACCAAATATTAAATTCTCTCACAAATAAGTTAATGCATACTACAACTTAAACCGCATGAGATAGCGAAAAATTAATGAGAGTGACCCTCCCCCCCCCTTAAAATCACATTCTTTCTACAGCAATATCATAAAAACGAAAAAATGTCAAACGTTTTCGAGTTAGATACAATTTCGAATATCCCAGCATTAAGAGAAATGGATAAAAAAAATTTGATAAAAGCAGGTTTGCTCCTTAAAATTTTCTTATTATTCCAGCAAAATTACAAAAATTCAGAAATTTCAAACTGTTTTTGAGACTCAGACTTATTTATTTAAAACTGCATGGATATGGCAGATTGATAATATTTAATCTCACATTTTCTGGCAATGATAATTACAATACTTTTATTTAATTTTGGATGAGTTAAAGAAATTTTGTATTTACCTATTTTTACTCTCTCGTTCTATAGAAAATAAAGTATTGTAATTAGCAAAAACAAAAAGGAAAATTCTTCGTCTTGTAGAAGTAAAGTCCAGTTCAAAATGTAGCTTCAAAACAAAATAATAAATCAGGTTCTTGAACACTCTCAGTTGTTCTCATCTTAAAATTTTCGAGAAGTTGATAAAATTAAAACAAAACCACCAGCATGGCGTTGAACCAATAATCTCGGATTACAAAACCACGTTCTTGACCACACTCAGTTATTCTAATCTTTAATTATTGGAATTCCTATTTCAAAATCAGAACAACTAAGTGTGCAGTGGTCAAGAACGTGGTTTTGTAATCCGAGATTATTGGTTCAACGCCATGGTGGTTTTGTTTTAATTTTATCAACGCCTCGAATATTTTAAGATTAGAACAACTGAGAGTGTTCAAGAACCTGATTTAGCGATCCGCGATCGTTGGTTGAATTTTCAACTAAGGAAGGAAACTAGGAAACGAGTGTGGTACACAGATTATTGATGTTCTTTTTTTCTTATCAGTTGTTTTTAAATTATTGCGAGAAGTTGAATATTGCTACTCTTGACGTTTTTTTTTTTTTTTTTTTTTACACGAAGTGTTTTTTTTGGGGGATAGATAACAATATCAAATTTAGTTTGATTTATTTCATCTTCTAAAACATTACTAATGAAGATATTTCATAATGAAATATTTCCCTCCCGCGGAACGCAACTGAAACCTCCAAAAATGTAAAAAAAAAACTTTCAGACCCACCTGATGAAGGAAACCATGTTACCGACAACAGAGTTGTCCATGAATTCTCTATATATCCTATCCAATTCGATCATTAAATTTGGATGAAAAGGTAAGGCAGGAATTGTTTCATTGCTCAACTGTGGATATCTGCTTACTGGAACAGACCCACAACCAAACTTTAATTTGTTTCCACCCCCTGATGATGATGATGAGGAGGAGGAGGAGGATGCTCTGCTTCGACCTGAAAATTAGTTAAAAAAATCTACATTATTCTTATAATAATCTACATTATTCTTATAATAATCTACATTGTTCTTATAATGAATGTTAACTAATTATTCATTTACTGAAGTCATCTCGTATGTAAAATCGGTCATATTATCAATTTCTTGTTCAATTCCTGAGGAAGAGCCAAGCCCGCTGATTGACCATGTTAAACTATAGTGTTTTACTTGAAACTTGACAACGGCTTTTTAATCAGTCAAGTCTGTCACGGGGGTTTTTATTAGGAAAGATGACAGATGATCATTGAAGATTTGTCCTTTCTTGTTTTCTGTTGGAGCCGTAGTCCTGCACTAGATGGTCAGAAAACAATTGGTTGTGGAGTACAATAATTAGAAGCATTTGGTTAAATTGTGTTTAGGATAAATATACAAACGAGGAACAAATAAATAAATGTTTATTTTTGTAAAAAACATAATTTATGCCAAAACGGCGTCACTTGCACACAATAGCGCTCCTACAGGTAGTCAATGAAAGGGTACGAGTTTTTAATGTTCTTTGTACCGTCCCTTAAAAAAATATCCGTTTTGGATATTTTTTATATCCAAATCGGATATTTTTTTTATATTCAAAACGGCCGCTGTTTTGAATTCACTTTTGTTAACTTTTTAATAGGTCATAAACTATCAAAGTCACAGGAATCAGGTACATCATGCGCACACCCAGCACTTCAAGTAATGCTATGTAGTTCCAAGGAGGACAAATTGCAAAAAAAAAAAGTTCATCATACAGATGAACTAAATTTGTAACAAAACCAATTATTCCATTTTTTTTTTTTTTTTTTTTTTNTTTTTTTTTTTTTTTTTTTTTTTTTTTTTTTTTTTTTTTTTTTTTTTGCTTTTTATCGTTTGCAAGATATGTGAAGTGGCAACACAAAAATTCAAAGTTCGGGGGTGGGAAAATAGGGTCTATGATATTGATCTCTTCCCATTTTATGTTCATAATCCCAAACTTAATAACGGCTCTGACGATTTCGACAAATTGTGGTATACTGATGGTTCTTAGCCTACGAAATCGATCTGGTCCCATGTCTGAAAAATACAACTTCAATACGTTCGTTGCCGATCATATCATTGCATGGACTTTTCTGTTATTATATTGGATGAAATTGGATGATCCACAGACATTTATGAAACAGATCAATCGTTCTAAATTGGTGGTCTCTGTTCTTTAAACATGTTTAAAGAACAATCTAAATGCGTCAAATAATTTACGAGTGCGTTAAAAAGACGTTTGAGTGTTAAGCATGTTCGCTACCATTGCTGTCAGGTGTATAAAAATAAAGTTTTTAAATTTATAATGTTATACATATACACCTGTCAAAAATGGCAGCGAACGTACTTAGTTCTTTTTTGAACGCACTTATAAGATCTTTGACACGTTAAGCTAGCTCTTTGAACGTGATTCACCAATCTAGAATTATTGATCAGATTCATAAACGTAGGTGTGTAGATTAAATTTCATTCAATAATACCGGAAAGGTCTATGCAATGATATCGGCAGCGAGCGTGATGAAGATGGGACCAGTCGGTCCATGCAATGATATTGACAGCGAGCGTGTTGAAGATGGGACCAGTTGGTCCATGCAATGATATCGGCAGCGAGCGGTTGAAGATGAAGATGGGACCAGTCGGTCCATGCAATGATATTGACAGCGAGCGTGTTGAAGATGGGACCAGTCGGTCCATGCAATGATATCGACAGCGAGCGTGATGAAGATGAAGATGGGACCAGTCGGTCCATGCAATGATATCGACAGCGAGCGTGTTGAAGATGGGACCAGTCGGTCCATGCAATGATATCGACAGCAAGCGTGATAAAGATGAGACCAGTCGGTCCATGCAATGATATCGGCAGCGAGCGTGTTGAAGATGAAGATGGGACCAGTCGGTCCATGCAATTATATCGGCAGCGAGCGTGTTGAAGATTAAGATGGGACCAGTCGGTCCACGCAATGATATCGGCAGCGAGATTGTTGAAGATGAAGATGGGACCAGTCTAGATGGAATTTTTTTTCCACCCCAAACTTTGAATATTTGTGTTGTCACTTCACATTCACATATCTTGCAAACGGTTCTTGCACAAAAATGTAAGATTTGATTTCGTAGCATTTTTTATTTATTTAACATTTTTGGTAGTTCATTGACGCGGCCACTCAGCTAAGGGTGTCTGAAAAAAAGGAACTCAATAGAGTTCCTTTTTTTTTAATTATTTTGAGATCGGTACGTTTATGAATCTGATCAATAATTGAATTTCGAAAAACCCTGAAACACGTTTTTCTTTATTCTAAAGGGGAATCTTTTGGCTTTCTATGGTGGCTTTAAATTTTTTATCGATTTCAGAGGACCATCAATAGAACTACCTATTTAGGCATCATATTTCTGAAAAATATAAGAAAATTGAATTATTTTGAGATCGGTACTCATAACAGGGCCAGAGAAAATTTTCAGTCACCATTAATTTTTTCACCACAAATAAGGGGGGTTTGTATCAAACGTTTTCCGAGATATTTGACCATGTCCTTTAAAATGGGTCACCCTGTATAGCTTCTTACCATGAGCAAGACTAGCCTGTGAAGCAAAAACGACACCGAATATTAGTAGGTGTAATAATTTAAGCCGATACCGCGCAAGATACATTAGGACGACCTTTTAAGTAACTTAAAGAACACAATGAGGTTGATAATATAATACTTAATCTTCACTTGACTGTAAGAAACACAAATTTGTAATAATGTACACTCGTTCGTATTGCTGTTATATATTACATTGCTCAATGGAAAAAACCTTAACTACAAAATATAAAAAAACAGTTGTCATTTTGTTTTTCTAGAACTCTCTAATAGATTTGAAATACTTTTCCCCAAATTTTGTCCTCCGTACCAGGTACGACTTGTGGAAATTTTCCTTATATCGAAGTGGCAATTAGCATCAGGCAATATGTATACAGGGTGTTTGTCTATAAATGGGACCCCTGAATATGGTGGGTAGATGAGATCAAATGGAACATGTTTTACGAAATTCGTTATTGACGAAGCATAGCCGAGTTACAGATTGGAGAAAGTCATTTTTGTACAACTGTCACCGCCATTTCATTTCATTAAGCTTTACCCCTAATGTTTGTAATCCTTACACATCAGCCTCATGGGCTTTTTGTGTATTGGGGTTAAGCTTATTTCTCTAGCTAAGGTTCAACTGCTCAGAGAGTTTGAGCAGTTTTCTCACCAGATTGTTTTGGAAAAGTTCCTCTCTGGGGTTTAGTGACCCGATGATACTCACTCTCCAATTGAGTGGAGCACTGCAATCAAAGATCACATGAGAGGCTGTTTCCTCTTCCTCCCCACATAGTGTACACAATTGGTTTTCCCTAAATATTCTCATATAGTGTAGGTGTTTTCTGAGACCACAATGTCCCGTTATTAGTCTAGTGACCAGTCCCATTTGTTTTCGATTTAAACGAAGGAGATCAGCAGTTAGAGATTTTGATGGTTCTGCCATCATTTGTTTGCTGTGTCGCTGTCCTGATGTTTTAGACCAGTGAGACACATAACTCTCCCTCATCCATTGTCTCACTGGTTCTGCCATCATTTGTTTACTGTGTCGTTGTCCTGAGGTTTTAGTCCAGTGAGACACATGATTCTCCTTCAACCATTGTCTCACTGGTGCTGCCATCATTTGTTTGCTGTGTCGCTGTCCTGAGGTTTTAGTACAGTGAGGCACATGACTCTCCCTCATCCATTGTCTCACTGGTGCTGCCATCATTTTTTTGCTGTGTCGCTGTCCTGAGGTTTTAATCCAGTGGGGCACATGACTCTCCCTCATCCATTGTCCCTCATCCATTGTCTCACCGAAATACGTGCTTCAGTTTTGCTGATACCGATTGCCGGTTCAGGTCCAATGAAGGGAGTTGCGTGCCACTTCTTCGCCAGCTGGTCAGCATGTTCATGTCTTCACCGACGCTTGTGGTGGATTCTGTGTAAACGAACAAAAAATCTTGGTGATTCTGGGTCTATTCTACAGTTATTATAGGTCTAAAAGACGTTTTGAATTCTATTTTTTTAGTTAATCATTTGGTAGAGGCTCTGATATTTATCCAACGTGATGACTCAGACACACCACACACCAATGTAAGTATCATGAATTATAATTTGTATGACAAGTGCTAATGAGATTAGGCTCTTATTAGTTAGAGATAGTAATTACCACTATGACTACGCGATAGTTATTATCACTCTGTATTTTCTACTTTTCATAATTAGGTTTTAAAATGTGGTTCATGGTAAAATATCTGGTGTGAACATAACTCAACTTTCCTTGAGTATCAATTTTTATATAATTTCAGAAGAGCCAAAGGAGACATGAAACAAAGTTGTCTGAAGTGATAACTCTTTCAGTATTTGTCTTCTTTAACGGCCTTCAACCGTTAATTAGCGACCAACAATATACTACACTTCAACCTAAGTTCTATCTTTCAATTTCTTGTATAAAATTGATATGAGTAGGCACCGAGTTTAAAGTTCTAGCTATATTACCGTTTACATTTTTAGCGGGATATGCGAAAAACACGAAAAAGTGGCATAAAACCACCAACGGTATATTCGATTTCCACCAAAAGCTTATTTTGCCGGCATAAAACTGATATACATACCAAATTTCAAGTCTCTAGCACTTGCCATTCTTGAGATATCTTGTTTACAGATAGACGACAGACAGACATACACAAGGATCAATGGCTGAAACTCGATATTTGGGCTTCGGAGACCCCAAAACGTGTTTTGGCATTGAATACTCAAAATTTCATCCCATTACAATAATTTCCTTTTTATAGGATAAGGAAAGTAAAAATAGACAAAAGATGCTCGTAGTCGGACGATAAGTTCTGAATTTATGAAAACACAAATACAGATACACATGTTCATATGAGGATCCGCAGAGCGAGGTATCTGAGGATGGTTGTTAATGAATCTCTTCAACAATAGTATTGATCCCCCAAAAATACCACTGCATGCTATAAAAATTCCCCACCAAGTCATCACCCCAAAAAAGATATGAAATCTATTTTGGGCCCCGCTATCCATTCTTCCGTTCTTCGAAATACCTAATGACTTTAAATTCCGACCCCACCCCAAACGATTTCAGAATTTTATTCTGATTTCCTCATTCTTTTCACCAACACGCAGTCTTGGTGGGGTACCTCTCATCATTATTAAACGTAACGAATTTATGAACCGCTAAAGTAGAACAGAGTGGTCCCTATCTCCTAGTGGTTAAACGAACGGAGGTCCAGTAGTTTTGGCTGTAGCCGCTGTAGGTGCGTCAAGATCAAAGAAGAAGAAGAAGAAGCAGCAGACGATGAGAAAAAAAAGTGTACTTTTCAGAAGCCTATATCTCCGATTTGACTTAACCGATTTTCTTAAATCTTCATATACTTCGTCTCTGAGTTCGCCTCATACGTAGGAAATAATCATTTTTATCCTGAGGTGTGTAGTTTTTCCTCTGGAAGTAGCTGAAATCGGCAATGTAAGCTGTGGCGTATAATATACTCTTGGTAGCTACCGCATTTCTTTGACTTGGCGGGGCGGAGCGCTACCGCGCTCCTTAATATTGAAGATATAAATTAAGCCTCCAATAGTCACGAACAACAACTACAAACACATGAAGTTTTCATAAGACACTCTCTTCGATTTTGATGAAATTTGGTACTAATATTTCTTGAGGCCATAATTCCAACCAAAATGTTAATATGTGGCCCTTTAAAGTAACCTTTTAGAACCCAAACGTCAATTCCAATTTTGATGAAATTTAAAACGGACCCCCTTTGTAACATACCGCTGATCTATTGTGGATCTCATGGAGCTATAGCAAATTTGATTGATAAAGATGCTGGGAAAAAATTGGCCATGGGCCCTTTCTTATTCGTAGAGCTTTACTCGAAAAATAAATTCAAAATTTCATCCGTCCAAATGTTAAGTATGGGGGAGGGGGGGGGGCAGTGATTGTTTTTCTAAAATGTGTGTCCTGCTTAGACACATTTTTTGGCGTTTTTTTCCTAAATTCCCTGACTTTTCCCTGACATTTCCAATCTCCTAAAATTCCCTGACGATTCCAGGATTTCCAGTCTGGTAGACACCCTGCCTCTATGCCTGGTTTGTGGTACTGGTACTGCAATATTGTGTTATTAGTAAAAATTCAAATGGTCAAATTTTGTGTAAACCTATCCTTCTTTTTATTTTTTTCACGCAGTATGCACGCATTTCCGGCGACTGATCGCCGTTAAACATTTCCAAATTTCTTATTATTATAACGCAGTTGTACTTCCGCGTAAATTTTTGAATCGATACCGAACTGGAAAGTAAGTGATAATGATAAGTGTGTTACCGAGCCGATTCTTGTGTGTGCTATTCAATAAGAACATGAGGCTGTATGCGAGCAGCCTTGCTAAAATTCAACGCCCATACTTATGTCAAGTTCGACCGCTCGCAGTGATCGGCTCGGCATTATAAGTTACCGGAAAAAGATAGTAAAGAGACTGGAACATGATTCCATTTTGAAATTCTTTTCAATATGAGCATTACAATATTAACATTTCTAATAACACAATATTGCGTTACCAGTACCACAAACCAGGCGTAGAGAGCAACAGTTCAAAACATCAAATTGAACTAATAACACAATATTGCAGTACCAGTACCACAAACCAGGCATAGAGGCAGGGTGTCTACCAGACTGGAAATCCTGGAATCGTCAGGGAATTTTAGGAGATTGGAAAAGTCAGGGAATTTAGGAAAAAAACGCCAAAAGTCAGGGTATATTTCAAATTTATCTCAATGGCCAATTTCCTGTAAAAGTCAGGAAATTTCACTTTGACGATTTTGTAGACACCCTGACAGAGCAACAGTTCAAAACATCAAATTGAACTAATAACACAATATTGCGGTACCAGTACCACAAACCAGGCATAGAGAGCAACAGTTCAAAACATCAAATTGAACTGAGAGATAAATGAAATGAAAGTAACAGTTGAGGAATCACTCAGGCGGAATGACGCGACGTTCCACACACGCGAACCGACATACCTACACCTAGCTCAGAACAGATAAACTGATTTCTCAAACTAATAATCATCGGAGATCATAATGATAGCATTCTCCTGCAGCAGCCACTTCTGTTGAATGACCAATGACTAGGGTGATTTGGACACTTCACAGCATCTGATCCCACTGTGCCACGCTATCACATGAGTCAATAAAATGTTTTCCCAATTTTTTACTTTCCTTATCCTATAAAAAGGAAATTATTGTAATGAGCTGAAATTTTCGATGTCGAGTTTTCAATGCCAAAACACGTTTTGGTGTACCCGGAACCCAAATCACGAGTTTTAGCCATTGATCGGTGTGTGTGTGTGTGTCTGTGAACTGTCCGTCCGTTTGTCTGTGAACAAGATATCTCAAGGAGGGCAAATGCTAGAGACTTGAAATTTGGTATGTATGTTAGTTTTATGCCATGAATGGCAAAATTTGGTGGAAATCGAATGCCGCTTTTATGCCGCTTTTTAGGGGTTTTCGCATATCCTGCGTAAAATGAGAAAAATGCAAGCTAGAACTTTAAACTTCTTGCCTATTCATATCAATTTCAAACAAGAAATTGAAAAATACAACTTAATTGTAGTGTAATATATTGTTGGCCGCTAATTGGCGGTTCAAGGCCGTTTTTTGGCGGTTCCGCCTAAAACCAGAATGGAAGGAGTTAGAACATGAAATTTGGTACCTATTCATACCAATTTGATTCAAGAAATTGAAAAATACAACTTAGGTTGTAGTGTAATATATTGTTGGCCGCTAATTGGCGGTTCAAGGCCGCTTTCTGGCGGTTCCGCCTAAAACTAGAATGGAAATATCTAGAACATGAAATTTGGTGTCAATTCATATCAATTTCATACAAGACATTGAAAAATACAACTTAAGTTGTAGTGTAATATATTGTTGGCCGCTAATTGGCGGTTCGAAGACGCTTTTTGGAGGTTCCGCCTAAAACTAGAATGGAAAGATCTAGAACATGAAATTTGGTGTCAATTCATATCAATTTCATACAAGAAATTGAAAAATACAACTTAGGTTTAAGTGTAATATATCAATAAGTATAATATATAATTGTATTTCCGTTCTGGGAACTTCAAAACTTGTTTTGGCAATGAAAATTCGACATCGAAAATTTCAGCCCATTACAATATTTTCTTCTTTTATTATAGACTAGCTGAGTGCCTTGGAGGCTATTAATTGACATGGGCCCCCAGAACCGTGTCAATCACTGCAATATAATTCCATCAGTAACATAATAATATTTCAGAGTTGCTTTCTGTGTTTTTTTACCTACACCATCAGCTGATGTGGACTCGCCCGTTGAGGATGTTAAATGTTATGCTAAAGTATTATCTTACAATCTCAAGTCTTCTTCTTTAACTTTTCCCAATTGTATTTGGGTTCGGCGTTATCTTCCTTGATTCTACCATGCCACAACCTTTTGTTCAGTGCCCACTCTCTGTACCTGTATTCTTTCCTCCCAATGTAACTGTTGTGGTTCTTAGAGCCAGATCGGTTTGGAACCTAATATTACTAGGTGTGTCCGTGTTTGCGGACAAAAAGGGGCGAGCGGTGCTTTACTTTGAAGAGAAATAAATTTATTTTGTTTATTTGTAATAGAGGGCAGTTTAAAAAGTATTACGCTCTGTAAAAAATAGTAAGATGCGCCTGTAGGTGCGTCA
>CM022881.1:8023041-8037713 GCA_012654025.1 Pachypsylla venusta
TGTAACTGTTGTGGTTCTTAGAGCCAGATCGGTTTGGAACCTAATATTATTAATATATTTTGCCATTCGATCTGGGCTTCTAATGTCAGAATTCAGTTTTTGCTATTCAAGAAAATTTTGTAAAAAAATCACTTCTGTCTATTTCCCTTAATACCATACCAAATGGCACTACAGCCAGGGGTGGGCCTTGACATGTGGATCAGATGAGAGGGGCGCAAGTGTAATGGAAGGAGTAATGCGGTGTTTATTGTCTAGCCAGTAGCCAGGCTAACCTAGCAACCAGTTTGGTTTTCCGGTGCAGCCTCCTTGCTGGGCATTGTTTCATATTGAAAATTATTATTTCATTTTTCAGTAATAAAATATTATTAATACGACAATTTAAAAACTCTTAAAGGGTCATACCACGTTGAATACACCAGTTCCCGTCATATCACTGAAGTTAAGCAACGTCGGGCGTGGTCAGTACTTGGATGGGTGACCGCTTGGGAACACCACGTATCGTTGGCTCTTTTTGAAGTTAAGCAACGTCCGGCGTGGTCAGTACTTGGATGGATGACCTCCTGGGAACACCACGTATCGTTGGCTCTTTTTTCCGGCCCAACCCAGGCTGGGTGAGGTCAATGTGGGTAGCTGGTTTGCATATTTGTATATTTTTATGTATAAACCCTTGTCGTGTATTTGAAGAAAAATGCGAACCACACAAAATATCTGGAGAAAGAATTGGTAGTAAATTGGTAGTAATAATATGGCAAAAGACATAAACACGTACGAGTATATTTTTCTTTATTCCAAAGGATTTTTATTTATCGGGGTCAAGTTTATATAAATATTATCAGTACAAGAAATATATTATTAACAAATGGTACAGAAAACCGTACTAGACTTTCTCTTCCTTAATCATTCTATCAGACTACCATCGAATGTAGATATTTAGAGATTTCGTCCAATTGCGACGTTCTTGGTTCTGAACCGAGGGGAGGGACTCTGAATAAAAACTTGAAAACAGTGATTAATTAATTTTGCCTTTGAACACGTGTATTGGACAAATGAGGAATAGGGGCATGTTCTGTTCTCGAATGAGAGCCGAGCCTGCTTGTTCTTCAATGGCAGACGTAAAGAGAGTTTACAGAAGAAGTTTATATTCCATTTTGTATTCAAGAAACTGTGAGTTTTGGTGGAGGATCCTGTATGTTCTGGGGCTTGTTATCATCAATTGTGGAGGACAAGGAGGCAACCTAACTGCAGAAAAGTATGTCACTGACATCATTTTGTCCCCTATGCAAGTTTTGTGGGTGATGGATTCATGTTAATGGAAGACAATGCCCGACCTCATACAGCACGCATTGTGATTGACTTTCTCCACACGAGGCTGGTATTCGAACCCTCAACTAGCCAACCAACAGCCCTGATTTTAAAATCTCATTGAATACCTCTGGCAAGAGACGTGTCCGGTCTCGAAAACCACCCCCAATGAACCACAGGGACCTAAAACGGACGTTCTATGAGGAGTGGGAGAATATCCCTCAAGTAACGGCTGCCAACCTGTTCAAGTCCATGAGAAATCAATTGCAGGCTATCATACAAGCTCGGGGTGGTGAATACCAGATACTAAGAGGTAAAAATTTTCATGAACACTTTGAGAAAAGAGCACGAAAAATACCGATACTCGTATCCTTTGCTGTGTTTTCATGCGCTTTAGATTTCTTTTTGTTAATTGACTTTTTTAGATTAACTTTCAACGGCCCGATGGGGTGCCCGGGTGTCCATAGCGACTTTGATTTGCAATTTCAATCACTTAGCGTTGATATTTTTTTTTCTGAATGCCTCAAGTTAGGAATTCTACGTCTTCTAAACTAATTTTGAAAAAAATATCTTGAAAATGGAGCTCATGGGGAGCCATACCGGACACCCGATTTGAACCGAAGAGTTACCCGGGTACCCAATGCATTTTGCATAGGAATATATTGAAAATAAGACAATTCTTAAATGTTGACAATAATTTATTTTATTATAATTGTAATTATCTTTGTAATAATTAATGATAATAGATTATTACAATATAATAAACATAATTAAAAGATAATAAAATAATAATTTTTATTTACAACACAACGATTTACAAATTTACAACAAAAAAATTGTTTTACGTATACGAAATTCCCCAAATTTTAAATATTTTTTATGTATAATCTCTAAGTAATTATTTTTAATTAATTAATTACTTTCTTTTTTAATTTTGATATCAACATATTGTGGGAATTTTATATGATTTTTTTTTTTTTTTCAATACCTTCAAAACCTCTGTTGTGCGAAACAGAATCCAACTTTGCAAGTTGGATTTTTTATAGTGTGTTCATCACAGATGGGTTTGCTACACTTCATACAACATTTTCTAGTTTTCCTTCTCTTTGAGCCCTCCTTACAGATAAACAAGCGCTTACTTGGGCTATTCTACCCGTTTTATCTGTTTTTGGAAAGTTTATATTAGTACATTCGTTGGTATTACTTCTACCTATAATCTTTCTACCCAAAACGGCCTCTGTTGCAGTATGGATGCATGGTTTGCCCATCAATATTGGATTATTTGATCTGATCTTTTGTTTATGTCAGGGATACATAATTCTTTTGCTAGTTCTTTCAAGAATATTCTGCGTTTGTGTGTTCATATAGTGGAAGGGTGATTCCTTCAATTTTTTTTTGTCTTTTCCTGTTTGTTTCCCTCATGATAATGGAACATATTTCAGATGATATGAATGACTTGAAATTTTCTTTTGCAGACCCCGCATTATTTAATAATATATCAATTGAGATCGAATCCCACTGACTGAAACATTGCATCGAAACGTTTCGAAGCAAAAAGGCGATGCTGCTCTGCCAAGAACCTCGCAACATTTTGGTCACAACATTTTGAGGTGCCTGTGTGTTAATTTTTTTTAAAAAAAAGTATCTAAGTTTTATTTCTATTATTGAAGACGTTTTGTAATTACTGTTGTTATTATTTTTATTTGGCTTAACGTCTCTTTAACATCTATTTGTCATTCAAGACGAGGGTTTTACCCTCCATTCGCTGAAACTTGCAAACCAGCTACCCACATTGACCTCACCTAGCCTGGGTTGAGCCGGAAAATTTCCAATACCACGAAGGCGCAAACCCACGTGGACACCCACATATAACAACCTCGTTAGACGTTGCTTAACTTCAGTGATCTAAAGGGAACTGGTGTATTCAACGTGCACCAGTTCCTGTTAGATCACTGAAGTTAAACAACGTCCAGCGAGGTTGTTCGTTCCATGTGGGTGTCCACGTGGGTTCGCACCCTCGTGATGCTGGCTATTTTTCCGGCCCAATTCAGGCTGGGTGAGGTCATTGAGGGTAGCTGGTTTGCAAATTTCCAGCGAATGGAGGGGGAAACCCCCGTCTTGAACGACCAATAGATGTTAAAGAGATGTTAAGACAAATTAAAATGGAATTTATTGCAGTGTGTTTCAAAGGAATTTGTTGAAGTGTGTTTCAAAGGAATTTGTTGCAGTGTGTTTCAAAGGAAAATATACCTGCGCAACATTTTGTTACATCGTGTAGCAGCAACAAAATGTTGCGTGCAGTGGGAAAGCAGCTTTAGTTGAAACTAGTTATGCATCTTCTTCCCTAATTCGAAACTGTTTTGAGTGAATTTAATTTAATGGCATATAAATATCTTCCTTCATACAAAATTTGCCTATGGTACCGGAATATAGTAGACATTTCTGTGAACTATCTGTTTTATAGAACCGGATATCTGCCGGACTGCCAGGTGAATTGCTTTATGTAAGGATACACTGGTGTCTTCTGGAACTTGGCCTGGCACACTGCCGTGAGCTTAAAGAAGGCAGTTGAAATACTATATCTTCACTTTTCTATAATAATTTATTATATTCAGTTGAAGATAAAGTATTTTATCTGCCTCATTATGGTTTTACTTGCCACGGTATCCCAAGTCACCCAAATTATTGAAGTGTAAGTATTTGGCTTTCTGTATCTAGGTTACATCTGTAACACACAAGTGTTACAAGTGTAACCTAGGTACAGAAGGTTGGTTGGTTGGTTGAAGGTAGTTTCATTCGGTCGGCAGGGAATTTTCCAGACACGTGTTTGTTTTTAAGAATAATGGTTATGAGCCAAAAAATACAATCAATGAGTTGACGAGGAGAACAATCTCATTTTGATGTTTCAGTTCAACTAACATCTGTTAAGTGATGAATATCCGTAAAACACTAAACATCTCTTGATTTAGGTTTCATTCAGGGTGTCCCAAAATAGGAGCGAAGCTAAATTTCAAGGCCAATTTTGACGAAATTCAAAATGGAAACCCTTTGTGACACATCACAGTTTTTTTTTTTTAGTCTCATGGGTCTATCTTCAGGGTTAGGTCCTCTAAGTCTCAAACTCTTTTGTTGGAAATGTACACCATTCTGTCTTGTCTTTTGCTATGTGAATATTTCCAACGTCTATTTCGACACTGTCGTCTGAATCATAGTCATCTTCTTCAAATATGACACAATGCTCATGTTAGGAGAATTCATGAAAACACTTTGAATAACACTCAGGATTAAAAAATAAATGCAAATAATATTTGATTTTTACAATAAAACATCACAGGTTGGAGATATATTTGATATTGATGACAATTTCTTCTGCTCAATTAATTTTGGCAGGGTCATTCCAAAGACAATGGACTGGTTTATGAATTGTTTTGATTCATTTCCTAAAGATTTTTAACCGTTTCATTCAGAAATAGCATAAAAATTTACAATAACAAATAAAATCAATGAGAAAAGATGAGAATTCTAGGAAAAGTATGTGTTTCAAAGGTAAAGTAAGGTAGGTACCCGGGTACCTTCTTCGGTCCTATTAGGGTGTCAAAATCTTCGGTCCCATGAAGGTTAAAAATATGCTAATGCCAAAAAAAGTATACACCGGCTTAAAACCATCATCAATATTACCTTTCTTGGAACACACTTGAAAATCCAATGTAAAATAAAAATATAAAAATCAAAATTTTTTAGAAAGTTATACTGTCTCGATTTTTTTGCTCTCAAGTGTAGTATTTTCTTGACCTCATTATGGATTTACTTGACATAGTATCCCAATTCAACAAAATTAGATGTCATTGGTCCGGTTATAAAAAGAGCTCAGATCTGGAATACGATTTCAAAATCCAAGAGCACTGAAACCTTCTTTTTTTCCAAATACACAAAAGCTCAGTTTCAACTTGTTGGTATAAGCGCGAAGGCCCGTATCCAGGATTTTATTTCGGGGGAGGGGGGTCAATAAAAGGGAGTTTTACCATGTGGGGATTATAGAAAAATCAAAGCTTTCCAAAAATTTCGGAGGGCTTTGAAAAACCCTGTCCCGGATACGGCCATGTAAGCGCGGCCCTGTTTTGAGGTCCGCCTATTAAATGCATCTCAACACAACTACTTTTCAAAAATGCATTTCATATTAAAAAATTTAAATTGATCCCTTAGGTACCACACCTGCATGCGCCATAATTTCAAAAAAAAAAAAATATATATTTCAGAATTCTGGAAATTTGACACTGTCTTCAAGTTTTTAAGCTCCGTTCCTTTTTCTAGACACCCTGCAGATGGCTGATATGGATTTGGATCAACTGACCACATTGAGTTTTATAAAAACAAAACAAATATAAAAATATGGACAGAACAATCTCTTTATTCTATTAAATATGGCGCTAGTAGAATTTATGATACAGTTAGGAAGAGGTTCAGTATTGTGTCATTTAGAATTAGAATGGCAGGCAATGTTATACTTCTGTTATACATATTACGAGCATTGCCTCTTTCTCCTTTCACATCATATGAATGAACAGTATAGCTAATACCTTAACCTTACGCAATCACTTCTCACTCAGGACTGGATACAGCAAACACAAAATAAAGGCTGATGCCAAATCCAAAATTTCACATCTGAATATAAAGGATAAGTTTTGTATGGGTTCTTAGCGGATTGGATTAACGTATTCCATAAGTACGTTTCTAGAATGTTTTGTATGGGTTGTTAGCGGACTGCATTAACGTATTCCATAAGTACGTTTCTAGAAAGTTTTGTATGGGTTGTTAGCGGATAGGATTAACATATTTCATAAGTATACGTTTCAAGAAAGTTTTGTATGGGTTGCTAGCGGATAGCATAAGTACATTTCTAGAAAGTTTTGTATGGGTTGTTAGCGGATAGGATTAACGTATTTCATAAGTACGTTTCTAGAAAGTTTTGTATGGATTGTTAGCGAATTGGATTAACGTATTTCATAAGTACGTTTCTAGAATGTTTTGTGTGGGTTGTTAGCAGATAGGATTTACGTATTTCATAAGTACGTGTCTAGAAAGTTTTGTATGGGTTGTTAGCGGGTAGGATTAACGTATTTCATAAGTACGTTTCAAGAATGTTTTGTATTGATTGTTAGCAGATAAGATTAACGTATTTCATAAGTACGTTTCAAGGAAGTTTTGTACTGATTGTTAGCAGATAGGATTAGCGTATTTCATAAGTACGTTTCTAGGCAGTTTTGTATGGGTTGTTAGCAGATAGGATTAACGAAATCAACCGAAAAACAAATCAGGCGAGATGATTTTTGAGAGAACTCACCTAGTACGCCATTTCGTTTTAATATTTTCAGGAAAATATTAAAACATCCGCTCATAAGTACGTTTCTTGAAAGTTTTGTATGGGTTCTTGGCGGATAGGATTGACGTTTTTCATAAGTACGTTTCTAGAAAGTTTTGTATGGGTTGTTAGCGAATTGGATTAACGTATTTCATAAGTACATTTCTAGAAAGTTTTGTATAGGTTTTTAGCGGATTGGATTAACGTATTTCATAAGTACGGGTTGTTAGCGGATTGGATTAACTTATTTCTTAAGTACGTTTCTAGAAAATTTTGTATAGGTTGTTAGCGGATTGGATTAACGTATTTCATAAGTACGTTTCTAGAAATTTTTGCATAGGTTTTTAGCGGATTGGATTAACGTATTTCATAAGTACGTTTCTAGAAAGTTTTGTTGGGTTTTTAGCGGATTAGATTAACGAAATCAACCGAAAAACAAATCAGGCGAGATGATTTTTGAGAGAACTCACCTAGTACGCCATTCCAGATGAGACCTTTGTGATGGAAGATGGAAATGTATGTTTGGGCTCGTAATAGGAGTATGCAGTGGTTGATAATTCATATTTTAACAAATTAATTGGTCGCCATTTTGTAACGGAATATCACGGTTTCCATTTGGAGGAGTTACTTGAGGTCGTCCATATGATGAAATAAACAAATGTTTGTGTTCAGAATTATTTTTCATAAAATGAATAAACAAATTTTTGTGTTCAGAATTATGTTTCATATGATGAAATAAGCAAATGTTTATGTTCAGAATTATGTTTCATAAGATGAAATAAACAAATGTTTGTGTTCAGAATTATGTTTCATAAGATGAAATAAACAAATGTTTGTGTTCAGAATTATGTTGCATAAGATGAAATAAACAAATGTTTGTGTTCAGAATTATGTTTCACTTTTTCAGAATCTACTACTGCGTGCTTTTGGCAATGCATCAAAATGGGTTCCATATTTTTTTTAATCGTCCATTGCTCGAGACCCAAACCCCGAACCCAAAAAAATGTCCTTCAAAAGGGTTCTTATACATTGATAATATGCATTAAAAAAGTAGGCACTGTCTTTGAAGTTCGTGAGAAACGGGCATGCACCCCGCCCCGCCATCTACCCCCTGAGGAACCGTGGGCGGATGTTAAAAAATTTCAAAAATACCTGAAAAACTTCTGGGTCGACATGATGCATACATTTTTTATTTCGATCTTCTATAACTTGAATGGTTCTGGAGATCAAGATAGTGGCCTGTAGGTCTGGGACACCCGGTATATTCAATATTGAGGATACGGTTGGGAACATCTTGCATAAAATGTAGAATTGATTTTATAAAATTGAATTTCGAAATCTGTTTGCGCACCATCCCAATGGTTAACTCTCTGTCGAAGCCCACAAACGTTTTCTTTCAATGATGTATTATTGAATGGAATTATGGACTCCTCACGTTGAGCTCTCATGGAGAATTTTTTCCTATCTTCTAAAAAAATTTTAACAACTTTACAATTTTTGTCGGTATCAATTTTTTTACCCTTTACAAATACAATTCCTCTACAAAGGTCAGTAATGTTTTCAAACAAATCTGTAAAATTAAATGTTGCGTGCAGTGGGAATGCAGCTTTAAAATGTGTTATGTATGTTAATTATACAGGGTGATTTAAAATTATAAATATGTACCTACATACGTTAACCACATATTCTATGGACTTTTTCTCGAAAATGTTTCATAACGGAGAACCACGCCTTTGAGTTTCAAAAAAAGAAATCGGGTTTTTTTAATTACGCTTAACCTTTTTGAGCTATTGGCTTGTATTGGGAAAAATCATTCCAAGTACAAAAGATGTCAGCGTTCTTCTAATATGGTAATCATGTCCAATGCACTTTCAGTGGTGACCTTAGGAGGGTCAATCAAAACGGTGAACCCTTTGGTTTAGACAAACACTACTCCGGTATTTTTTGTAGTAAAAACAATTTTAGACACGGTGACATACTTGAAATTAACGGAATTGTACACGAAAAAAGTTCTGACAGTTTTAATTTCTATTCCCCCCCCCCCTCTAACTCCGCCCATGATTATGAAAAAAACGCCAACTTACCAAAGAAGCATAATAACAATTGGAGACCCCATGCAAATAAAGAAGTCAATCGGATAAGAATTCGATATTTAGGTACCAACTTTGAATGGACCCAGATCCGTTCCGTTCGGGTTCGGGTCAATTTCTGACTCCTATATTATGGAGCTAACCCATGCTTATTTGACCCAGGGATCCTATATTTTCAATATTTGCATTCATTTCAGAGACAACCTTTATATGTATATTAAGTAATCTAAATTTTAAGGTCATGGAAAGGGACCGAGACCATCAAAATCGAGTTCGGCGTTCTCAGAGGAGCATAATAGGGGAATAGATATTAGATATTTCGCAAAAACTTCTTTTTCCAATATAGGCACGTTTATGAAATCCACTAGAAAAGAGGTTGACATTGAAAAATCTACATCGAAAATGTCCGCCCATTTCAAGTAAACAGTCACATTGACCCCCTTCCCCCTCACACACAATGGAAATACTGGATGTGCCACCGATGAAGCAAATCATAATACACAAGTTTATTAACAATGAATGACTTTATATTTAAAAATGTTTTTCGTCAGTAAGGCGACGATATCCAACGTACTCCTACGCGAACAGATTATTTTCTATCAAGAGTGTCATGAACGTAGAACACATAATTTTCTACCAAAATCGTCATGAATGTAGAACACATTATTTTCTATCAAGATCGTCATGAACGTAGAACACATTATTATCTACCAAAATCGTCATGAACGTAGAACACATTATTTTCTATCAAGATCGTCATGAAAGTAGAACACATTATTATCTACCAAAATCGTCATGAATGTAGAACGCATTATTTTCTATCAAGATCGTCATGCATGTAAAACAGATTGTTTTCTATCAAGAGTGTCATGAACGTAGAACACCTTATTTTCTATCATGATCGTCATGAAAGTAGAACACATTATTTTCTATCAAGGTCGTCATGAATGTAGAACACATTATTTTCTATCAAGATCGTAATGAACATAGAACACATTATTTTCTAACAAGATCGTCATGAATGTAGAACAGATTATTTTCTATCAAGATCGTCATGAATGTAGAACACATTATTATCTATGAAGATCGCCATGAATATAGAACAGAATAATTTCTATCTAGATCGTCATGAATGTAGAACACATTATTTTCTAACAAGATCATCATGAATGTAGAACACATTATTTTCTATGAAGATCGCCATGAATGTAGAACAGAATAATTCCTATCAAGATCGTCATGAATGTAGAACAGATTATTTTCTATCAAGATCGTCAGGAATGTAGAACACATTATTATCTGTTAAGAGTCTGATGAACGTAGAACACATTATTTTCTATCAAGATCGTCATAAATGTAGAAATCATTATTTCCTATCAAGAGTGTCATGAATGTAGAACACATTATTTTCTATGAAGATCGCCATGAATGTAGAACAGAATAATTTCTATCAAGATCGCCATGAATGTAGAACAGAATAATTTCTATCAAGATCGTCATGAATGTAGAACAGATTATTTTCTATCAAGATCGTCAGGAATGTAGAACACATTATTATCTGTTAAGAGTCTGATGAACGTAGGATTTTGCATGATGTTATACGAATCATTTAATCTACGATATAGGCTGTCAACGGTCATTTCTAACTCTGTTACCAGGTTCTCTAGAGAATTGTAATTATTCTGAAAATGATAAAAAAATACACAGGGCGTTTAGTAGTAACAATGTAACCACCGAGTGGAGCATGCCAGCTCCATTAGGTGACGNACAATTATGTTTCATATGATGAAATAAACAAATGTTTGTGTTCACAATTATGTTTCATATGATGAAATAAACAAATGTTTGTGTTCACAATTATGTTTCATATGATGAAATAAACAAATGTTTGTGTTCACAATTATGTTTCATATGATGAAATAAACAAATGTTTCAGTTTTGAATTATGTTTCACTTTTCAAAATGTTCAAAATCTGAACAGTTGTACTGCGTGTTTTTGGCAATGCATTAAAATGGGTTCCATATTTTTTTTAATCGTCCATTGTTCGAAACTCAAACCCCGAACTCAAAAAATGTTCCTTCAAAGGGTCTTTTTTTGTTTTATACATTGATAATATGCATTAAAAAAGTAGGCACTGTTTGAAGTTCGTGAGAAACGGGCATGCACCCCGTCCCGCCATCTACCCCCTTAGGAACCGTGGGCGGATGTTTCAAATATTTCAAAAATACCTGAAAAACTTCTGGGTCGACTTGATGCATACATTTTTTATTTCGAGCTTCTATCTCTTGACCGGTTCTGGAGATAAAGATAGTGGCCTGTAGGTCTGGGACACCCGGTATATTCAATATTGAGGATACGGTTGGGAACATCTTGCATAAAATGTAGAATTGATTTTATAAAATTTAATTTTGAATTCTGTTCGCGCACCATCCCAATGGTTAACTCTCTGTCGAAGCCAACAAACGTTTTCTTTCAATGATGTATTATTGAATGGAATTATGGACTCCTCACATTGAGCTCTCATGGAGAATTTTTTTCTATCTTCTAAAACATTTTTAACAACTTTACAATTGTTGTCGGTATCAACTTTTTCACCCTTTACAATTACAATTCCTCTACAAAGGTCAGTAATGTTTTCAAACAAATCTGTAAAATTAAATGTTCTCCGCTTTCTCACTTGACAAAAACATGTTGGATCATTAATCATAAGAATGAATCCAATGATTCCAACTGTTGTATGAATCAGCATTTTATGTTTTGTTTTATGTGCTCGTACAAATGAGTTTTATTTAGTATAAAAATGTATAACTTATTTCTAGTACTGTAGGGTGTTTAATCACAATGAGTAACAGAATAGAGTTTGAAAATCTTATAAAATGCTCTTAATTAGTTCATTCAACACATCTATGTTCTAGTATGCTCAAGCATTTTGATGTTCTTCCAATCAGATGTTAATACAACGGGAATCGGGATGTAAAACTTGTCAACCCAAACAGAATCTCATTACTGAAAAAAATAACAAAAAACATTTATAGATACTGAAGACTCCCTTGGAAGCCATACGCGGATATAGGGGAAGGCACGGGGGGCACGTTCCCCCCCAGTTTTTTAAGCGGGCCATGTTTCTAATCACGTAATTTTTTTTAAAAAAATTCAAATGAATGGTGATCCGCTGTGTCTTTTATCCCATTGAGAGGGGGGGGGGCACGGGCCCCTAAATAATTCCCAATCCTGATACTAAATAGAAATACGTAGGTAAATAAAAAATTGTCAAAAAGTCTGTCATCCGTCATGGCACTTTTTTTCGTCATCACGCTTATAAAATCGCTTATCACCCTTATGAAACTTATTTGTGGTATAAGCTCTACAGCTTTTAACAAATTAAGTATCGTACCTCGATAAACATTGCATTAAAAAGTACTGCCCAGGACTCGAACCCCCCAGTCCCTGGGTTACGAGTCCCTCCCCCTCCCCCCTCCAAATTAAATAAATAGACCTGACTCTGTCATTGATACACCAAAAGTTATTTGAAGAGTAAAAGGGAAACCTGGAAAGTCTAAAAACCTTTGTTTTTGATTGTGCTATACTGAATTTTGTAATAAAAAAGAAATCTTTTTAAAAAAAAATGTTCATAGACCCGTGATGTTTCACGAAAATTAGAACATTTACGATGATTTATGCACACAGATTTCAAAAGGGACGTCCCGATAGTGCTTCACATTTAAGATATCATTTAGTCAAACGTTGAATACACCAGTTCCCGTCAGACCACTGAAGTTAAGCAACGTCCGGGCGTGGTCAGTACTTGGATGGGTGACCGCTTGGGAACACCGCGTATCGTTGGCTTTTTCCGGCCCAACCCAGGCTGGGTGAGGTCAATTTGGGTAGCTGGTTTGCAAGTTTCCAGCGAATGGAGGGTAAAACCCCGTCTTGAATGACCAATAGATGTTAAAGAGACGTTAAGCCAAATTAAAAAAAAAAAAAGTCAAAGGGCATTAGGTATAATAAATAGTGGATCAAAATGATCAGGTGTTCCCGTTAGTGTTGTAGTCATTTATAGAAAAAAATCTTAATCAAAATTAAAAAATTCATTTTCAAAAAATAAAATATTGATTTTTTTTTTCTTTCTATAAGTCTTATGTCGCTTTTTGTGCCCCCCAAAGATACACCTTCGGTTTGAACCTGTGGTCAAAATAAGAGAAAGAGACATTCATATAATTACTGGTAGACCTGTTTGGAAGGGTACAGGTGAACGGAATGCAATTTAAGGTAATGATGAAAGCTACGAGTATAGTAGCTACTGATAAGAATAAGCATGTCTCTTTTTTTTATTGGTCGTTAAGGGCTTATCTGGTAAACAGAAGGATTTAGTTTTGATCCCAAGCTAAGAAAAGATTTTTTCCTCATTACTTTGAGTATTTGACTACATAAAAATAGAGCTATAAGAGCTGTGTGGTAGAAAATGGTTGAGACAATGCCCTCGCCTATTGATGGTTACCTTTCACTCAAGAGTGCTAAATATGGCAAAAAGATCTGCATAGCCAGGCACTTTTCTACGAACATATGTTGCAAAGAGTGTCTGTTTCAAATTTCGTCAAAATTGGAGTGATATTTATTGCCAGTTTTAGAAAATTGACCCGAATTTCAGTTTGGTGACCTAAGGGACTCCCCGGAACAATATAGCCCCATGTATGAGTACCAAAATTTGTCGATAATATTTTATAAAGAGTGTCTGTTTTAAATTTCATCAAAATCAAACGTGCTGTTTGGGTTTTAGAGGGTCACCACAAAATGACCCCATTTGACCTATAAATGTTAAGGTTCTCCAATGTTAAGGTTTTGTTAAGGTTTTGGCTCGAATTATAGCCTCAAGATATATTCGTACCAAATTTCATCAAAATCGGACTAATAATAAATTCTGTAGATGCGCGAACACGATTTGCAGACGGACGGACACACATTTTTCGAAAATTTTCACCTATACAATATTTTAGTTACCTATACTTCGTATATGGGATTCGATTTCAAGAATAATCAAATTAAGAAATAAGTTTGAATTGTCAAATCAACTTGTCATTTTATGCTGATTTCAAAAATGAAGGGACCAATTGGGAGTTCGTATAGGAACTCCAAAGTTAGGGTCAATACTTTTGTTTTGCAAACATTGAATACATAAATTACTTAAGAAGACTGTTTATTTCATGTTATAATTGCAAGACCTTCCCGAGGTACACGAATAGTTCACCCTGCATAGTAGCATCAGCTACTATTTAAACCACTGATGTAAACAAATAGATAAAGTACTCATGCCAGCATACAGGGAGAAGAGCGGAACCAGTTTGAAAAATGGCGGCCATCTTTAATTAGGCAAAAAGATGTGAACAATACATGTTCTTATGGAGAAATCGCAATTTTTGAAAAGAATAACTTTACTACCACTTTATGGATATTCATGATTTTTTTGTTTTTCTTTTATTTGCAATAATGAATCTTTTCAATCGTCATGAACAAATAATGATAAGCCCCCCTCAAAATTGGATATTTTACGTTTCAAGATACGTACTATCCTAAAATGCTCGTCCACCGTGAAAGGCACTTTGCTCTTACCGATGATATTGAAATTCGGTATGTAGGTCTCATTTAAATTCTGATTGTGTTCCGAAACTTTTGGCTGAAATAGAAACTACCTTTGACGGGTTTTTCGCTTTTTAAAATCCTACAATTTTTATGCCAAGGACGAATAACAAAACTTTTGTTTATAATTAAAATAGTGATAGGTAAAAATTCCTCGGCTATCATGCAGGTGTCGGGTTCGCGTCTTGCATCGGTCAAAAATTTGACCCAGCACCTAGTTCGAAAGTATTGTATTTCTCAATATATACTTTTAAAACGCAAATCCTAGTTAGTATACTGACTGAAT
>CM022881.1:8055254-8073894 GCA_012654025.1 Pachypsylla venusta
AGACTGATGATGAATCGAATGATTCGAAACTAGTTTCTTTATAAATAATTATAAATAGTGTTTTTGGTAAGTGTTTTGTTTTTATTTATTTGAAAGTTTTTATTTATTTAAAAGTTAAGAATTATGTTCTCATATGTTAATATTTTTTTTTATTTTCCTTTATACAACCCCTTCCCCAGGGTGGTGGTACTCCAAAAATTCAAAAAAATACCAAGTGTTACTTCGTATTGTGAAGGTTGAGAACCCCTGTTCTAGAGTAGAGTACCGTAAGGAATATGTTCCTATTGTTTATTCTGGTGTTTATTAAGTCTTAATTTGTTGAGCAAATTAGGGAGACCTAACATAAGTAGGCACATACAGAGAAAGTCGAACTAATGGAAACTCCTTTTAGAGCATACGGTGAAACCAAAATGTGAAGAAAATATTCTTTCAATAGAAGTCCCAAAATTCTTCCCCCGCGAATTAGAAGATTTCAAAGTTGACGGAAATAAGTCCCTTTTTGTTCGCATGTGGGGCCGGATCTTTTTCTAATCTTGTCTAAATGTCATCAGAACAGTAAAAATATTCCCATACAAAAATGACCGATCTTGCGTGGTTTTCAAGATATCCGCCATTTGTTGTTTTTCGACTTACGTTTATCAAAATATTGAATAACTTTTGGTTAATGATCCTTAAAACTCCTCACCCAACGAGAATAAATATACCCACCCTTCAGTATTTGATATTTTACCGTTCAAGTTACGTAGAATTCAAAAATCAAATAAAAAATCCGTTTGTCTGCCGCGCCGTCCGCCGTGATTAACACTTTTGCCAATTAGCTTTAACCGATTTGGACGAAATTTGTTATAAAGGTCCCATCTGGGGTCTAATTGTACTTCAAAACTTTTGGAATGGTAAGAGCCAGAGACAAAAAAAAAGAGAACCGTTGCTCTAACTGCTCTAAGGCATCAAGCGAGGCGGGCTGAACCAGCTACTTATAAAATACCAGATTGTCTGTTCTTTTTCTTCATAGTCATGCGCGGATATAGGGGAGGGCACGGGGGCAACCCCCCCCCCCAGTTTTTTTAAGCGGGCGGTATTTCTCAAATTTCATTATATCTAATCACGTATTTTTTTAAAAAAAAAAAAATCAAATGAATGGTGATCCGCTATGTCTTATCTCATTGAGAGGGGGGGGGGCACGGGCCCCTAAATAATTCCCAATCCTGATACTAAATAGAAATACGTAGGTAAATAAAAAATTGTCAAAAATTCTGCCATCCGTCATGGCACTTTTTTTTTTCGTCATCACGCTTATAAAATCGCTTATCACCCTTATGAAAGGTATTTGTGGTAAGCTCTACAGCTTTTAACAAATTAAATATCGTAACTCGATAAACATTGCATTAAAAAGTACTGCCCAGGACTCGAACCCCCAGTCCCTGGGTTACGAGTCCCTACCCCTCCCCTTCCAAATTTTCTATTAAAAATATATTGTGCGATTGCCNCCCCCCCCAAAAAAAAAAAAACAAGAGGGCTATATCCGCTCATGTTCATAGTGAAAAATGAAATAATTATCAAATGTACGTTTTACTTTTGATTACAGATATCATATTCTGAAGATATATACAAAATATTAACAACAACTACGACATCAAATTCTATTAATATCACTCCATATGACATTCTAAATGAAATATTACCTCAACATTCTAATGAACGTAATATTAACAAGTATGATAAGATATGTAACAACATTTATGAAGAGAACAGAAAGTTTGGAGACGATGGATGGAAGAAACAAAATGCAGTGCAATGTAAAGAAAAGAAAACGAATAATGAGTTGACAAGAATAGAAGAAAATCATACAGACAAGACTGATAATAAACATAGGATCAAGAAAAAACAATTGAGGATATGGGACTTAGGCCCGGAAGAGGTATGCCAATACTTTCTAAGTGTATTTTTTACTAGTTGGAAACTAAGAAAATTATCTCAGCCTAGTCTGATCGGTAATCCTGCCTCGGCTGGGTATTAAACCTACGCCCTCCTGTTTCTGTTTACCAGGTTTCTGTTGATATGATTATTCAATGTTTTACACTGGAAAAATATTAAAGGGCTACCAGTGGCGAACCCAGGATTTTCATTCTGGGTGAGGGGGAAGGGTCAAATCGAATTGTTATATTTGGTAGTAGGATGTGCGCCAACCGTCAGGGCTTCTGCCAGTAGGTGTTTAATTTCGGGGGGTGATATCTGAAGCTACCAATTTTATTTAATTTTTTAAGTCAAATGCTGAGAAAGATCACCGTTTCAAAACATGTATATGTGCGTACAAAAGTGACTTTTTTTAATAAAAACTAAAATCGCCTAAAATCGCTAGTCTGTTTCGGTCATGATAGTGTTGTGAAAGAAAAGACCCTCCATATCGACCTATGTATTCCACAAAATCTTATTATGTAATTCGTTCTACAGAGGTTTTATGGTGAAGAAGCTATTTTGAACTATTTACCCGCTAACCATACAAAATGCACTTGAAAACTTGAACATTTTTTTTTTTTTCATTGGGGGGAGGGATTTAGATACCCCCTTTCCGACACTGAGGGCAAAAAAAATAAGTGCTTTAAATTATTATCTTTTTTCCTGCTTAACGTCTCTAACAATTATTACTCATTCGATACGGAGGTTTACCTTCCATTCGCTGGCAAATTACAAACGAGCTACTCACATTGACTTCACGCGGCCTGAGTTTGGCCTAGAATAGTCAATATCACGAGAACACATACCTATATTTTGTCACCCACACTTCATAAAAGCTCGCTGGGCGTTGCCTAATTTCTGTGATCCAACAGGTGTATACAACTGCATACTCGTAAAATACCAGTCCCGCTGTTTTTACTTTATCTTCCACATACGAAGTATAGGTTAGTAAAGTATTGTATTGGTAAAAAATTTCGATGTCGTTTTTTTCGGCTTTTCTGAACGAATTATGACGACTACATTCCAAATACGGGTCTAGAAAAAATATGTGTTCATCCGGTCGTCCGCAAAATCGTGTTCACGCATTTACAGACGTCATTTGATGAAATTTGGTACCAAATATTCCTTGAGGTTATAATTCGAGCTAAAAGCACCCTCTTATGGGTCCATTTATGGGTCAAAAGTTGTCATTTCGGGGTGGCCCTCTAGCACCCAAAAGGGTAGCCCGATTTTGAAGAAATTTGAAACAGACACTCCATATAACATATCATCGTCAAATTTTGGGTCTCATGAAGCTATCTTCAACTAGGGGCTTTTAATATATTTTTACAAGAGAGCTGCGACAACAACCAAAGAATGCCAAATCTAATTGAAATAATTTTTACTTTCTCTTCCTATAGAAGATAAAGTATTGTAATCGTGCAGAAATTTTGGACATTTTTTCACTAGAGAGCTGCAACAGTATAGCCGGAGACTGCCAAATCTAATTCATATAACATTTTCACTAGTGAGCTGTTACAGCAGCCGAAGGCCATTCATTTTTTTCCCCCTCTATACACCAGGGACAACAGAGAAAGGCTGCCAATTCTAATTAATATAATATTTTCACTAGAGAGCTATGACAACAGCCGACGACTGCCAAAGCTAATTCAAATGTTTATTTCACCAGAGAGCTGCGACAACAGCAGAAGGCTGCTTATTGATATAATAATTTCATCAAATACCTGCAACATCAGCCGGAGGCTGCCAAATTCCTAGATAGAATAAAGGAAGATAAAGTTTAGTACCGTTTTCCTTACCATTTATTTATTTCCTTTGTTATAAAATCACAAAATATTTGTTTTTGTTCTTTTCAGGCTTTACGGAATGAAAAGACATTTTTAAATGAAACAAAAAGTACAAATCATAAAATTACCAAAAGAGAAACCGAAGATGGTGTGATTTCCTATTTTATTCAAAGATCAGATGAAGATTTAGACTATCGAGACCATTGGCAATTTGGATTGAAAAAAGCTATTTACAATACCTTAACATACGTGGAAAATCGAATTGATGATGAAAATAAAAAACACAAACTATGGTTAAAAGTGAATAGAAGCCGATTTTTAAAAAGAAAAATGTTAATGAACTCAGATACATTGGAGTATAGTAAATTTGGGGTCATCATAAATAAAAATGTCAAATTTGAAATCCGTCAGACGGATTATTATATTTATGATTGTATCAGTAAAACATGTAAGGCCGATCGTGATGTTACTGCAGTTTGGAAAATAAAAACAATTGACAATGATTATTTGGATAAAGATATCGAATATCAAGGGACTGAACAAGAAGATGAATATTATTCGAATGGAAATAGAAGAGGCAAAGTTAAATATCGTAATAAATATAATAGATTTGAAAGAGTTAGAAGAGATATCAGCTCTTTAATACTGGACAGTGAACTTGATAAAAATTGGAACAGTAAGAAACGATTCAAAAGAGACATAAATGAAAAAATTGTAGACAATTTTAGTATAGAAGAGAAACTCGGATTTGAAAATGAAGATAATGATGAAATAGTAAGATATAAAAGAAACAGATCTTTGTTTGAACAAGCAACGAATAGAAAAATAATCAGAATAAACGAAGCAGAGCAGTTACCTCTGATGGAATTGAGACAACAGCAATTTCAACGACAGCCAGGCCAACAAAAAATTCAAAATTTTAAAGTTTTATTTGATCAAAACAACGCTCAAAATAATCAAAAAATAAACACAAGAGGTCAATTGTGGGTAACACAAACAGACAAGCCTCCTTTATTTTCAGATCAGTACATCAGTAATGGTCCGGATAGCATAATAAACTATTCAAATAACAAAAATAACGAAAGAGTGCAAAATCATCAAAACAATTTCGATATGACGAGACAAAACAATGATGCATCAAAAATATATGAATCGTGGAAAGTGCAGCCTTTATCTATATTAAATAATTATAAAACAGAAAAGAAAATCCAAAATTCAGTTCCTACTAATAAATTTACGCTAATAAGTGCAGCAATTCCAAAGACATATGAAAATTCTGGCGTCCAATATGACACAACAAGACATGAACCTCTCTTCAAACCGGAAATTATCATGTCAGGCCGTCAACAGTTCACAAATTTCGATCAAGGCCAATTTGGTCAGTATACAAAACTGCCTTTGTTGCCAACAGCAATACCAGAAAGTTCAAAAGAGAATAGACAATATTTAGGACCCCGTTTGATATTTGCTTCGGAACCTTACAATGATGAACCGTGGATGTCTTCAAAAGTTCCAAATATACCTAAAGTTATTATTAGAGATAACATTTCAAATAATCCTGGCATTACACCAACAAGACCTCAATTTGAATATGAAGGGGAAGTAAGGCAATCGGAAGAAATACAGTTCAAAGATTCAAAACCAAGATTAATAGAACAAACTGAAATAAACTTCATGAAAAATAATTTGAACAAACCTTTAGCAAACATACAACAATTTTCCACAATTCTTCTGCAACCTCCAGCTCAAAACAATAGGTGGAAACCAATCGCCCATGCAAAGAAAGAGAATTCTGGACTAGACCAAAGTTCGGGTTCACTTGAATTAACAAAATATACAACTAGTTCTTATGAAGCCAAGAATCAACCAGTTAAAAGTAAAGGAAATATTTATCAAACTCAAAGCCAGAGTTATGTAAAGAGTTATGACGATAACACTACAGAACAAATTATAACTGATCCCAGAGAGTATACCACACAACCAACATTAGCTTATGACAGAGTTAAGTTTTTTAAACCCGAAACAACCCAAATAGCGTACAATACTGTACCTCAACAAATTCTCTCAAGTAGAACCCCATCAAGTAAGGTAGAAAGCGAAACACCAGAGTATAAGATTTCACAGGAAGTACAAAAATGGAGTAATTACGATTTGAACCAAGATCAAAGGTCGAGAAATATGAATCCAAATGAAAACTTTGAATCCACGCAAAAAAATTGGATCAATGATGCAAATTTTGGTGATCCTCAAAAAGTTTTTGTTAACTTAGTTCCAATTTTATCCATCTCGTCAACTCCTGGACCAATCGCAAACTCAGTTGAAAAGCATAATAAGCTATTATCAATCGTGAGAAACATGAATCATACAACACAAACAACAAAAGAATTTTTTAAAAATAATGACGAAATGGAAGGTGACGAAGATGAATACCAGAATGAAGATGAAGAATATGATGAATATTATGAAGATGAAGAGAGAGATGATATCGAGATAGAACCGAAGATCGTAAAAACTTCTACTCAAAGTTGTCAGTCCCTCGCAAAGAATTATTTAATATCAAGAGGAAGAGCTGCAACATTTGAAATCAAACCTCTGTTAATATTTTTGAAAACAAATTTTGACAATTTTTCAAAAGAACATTGTTACCTATACGCAACTGACAAAGATTTAAAATTATTAAAGAACGATATAATTTTAAATGGACTACAAAAAATTACAAAACGCACTCTCAGATCAAATAGAAAAAATGGTTCAAAATATAATAGAAAATTGAAGAAAAAATACAAAAATAAAGGATATAAAATAAATCGAGATTACTATGATAATGAGGCAGCAGTAGAGGATCAACTGGACATTTATGGAGACAGTTTTGAAAGCTATGGTAAAAGACGAAATAGATATAATCAAAGGGGAAACTATAGAGAGAAAATAGATACACATGCACCCAACGAAAAATTTAAAGATACTAGCAATCAATTGCACTCCAAATTGTATGAAAAAGACAACTCCAATGGTGAGTCAAAAGAATCTGATACACATTTTGTCAAATCAAAATATAAACCACCACTTCTGCATAGCACAGAATTTGGGGAACATAATTATTCTAACAATAAGTATGACGCACTAGATAATTTAAATAGCAACAAGAGTAACAATGATACACAACAATATTTTGGGATTAGAAATGAAGATATGAAAGAGAGACTGGATGATAATCGTAGATCAAATGTTGAAAATCCCATTACTTTAGAACATTTTCAAGAATTACAAATGGAAGCTAGGAGTGACGATATATCTGATATTATATTTGTACCAGACAACAATGAAGAAATAAGTGAAATTTCAAATAGAAATACCAGTCTACAAAACACCAAAAAAGACGATAAAAAGTTTAGATTTCCTACAGACGAATCTAGGAAATATTTAAACGATAGATACAGTTCCAAGCTGTTTGGGAACAGTAATCATTCAGTGAAAAATAATTTAAATATTCCATCTTATTCGAATAATCAAGAAAATACGTTTTCGGTCAACAATGATAATGAGAAATTTGATATAAAACCAGACTATGGAGGATTTAAAACACATTTCACAAAGCAAACAACAACATTAAAACCAAATATCATTAAATTTCCTCAAATGGAAAATTACTTTGGTACTTCCAATGATCCAAGACCTTTTTTGTTTTCTGCCAGTAGCAATGGCATGGGCAGTTTTCGAGAAAGACCTGACAAAATAATTACGGAAAATGTAAATAAGGAAATTTATAATATTCATGTGAAAGACAAATATTTTAGACCCAAAGGTCAGGTAATAAGTGAACATTATTATTTACCACAGCATCAGTCTCAAAACAAACATCATAATTCTGATCTTGTTAAAAAATTATCAAACACTGAAAATGTTGTTCCCCAAACCGTCTTAATGTTATCGCCTTTTGTTAATGTTCAAAATTTTACAGTATCATCACAAATATTAGTAGGAAAAAGACTTGAAAAATATAGAGAAGAATTTAAAAATAATAATAATTCTGAACAGGATTCATTTGGAAGAGATAGTTTTAATAGATCGGAAACGGCAAACGAAAGACAAGACGATATACGTGATACACAAATTATAAAAGAATTTGGACCTGTTCAGCATAATGGATTCATGCCTATCTTCCCGAAAATGTTGATCAGTGCAGCTGATATTGAACCCACACCTGGCATACAATCCAAAAATTCCAATGCATACTCGAGTGAAAACAAATACCATAGCAGTTTACATAAATCAAAAGAAGAACAATTTTCCAGTATTTCTCCGGAAATATATACACCTTTTCGAATACCTATTAAAGTCATTGATTTTGTTCCAAAAAATAATCCATATTACCAAACACAACACGAAAGTACATCTGAGACCTTCAAACCATCCCATTTATTTACTATGTATTCAGAACCCGATCCATTCTTCATAGACATCAAGAATGGCGCAAGTGAAATTTTAAAATCCAAATTGGATCATGCAAATTACAGTGAAAATCCTAAAGACAATCTAGTGGGAGATTACACTGAATTAGGAGGAAAAAACGGAAAAACTATACAAACACAGAGCGCGATGCTAAATAATCTCGGAAACAATAGAATAGAAGATAACTCCATGAAATTTTCAAAGGAAGCATCAAAAGACATAAACTTAAATTTTGAAAACGTCAGTACAGTTGATATTCAATCGAAAGTCGTTTCGGAAACTTTTCGTGATATTATTCCTATACACACATATAACAACTTTACAACAAATCACAAAGAAGATATCCAATTAAAAGGGGTAAATAGTTCTAATGGAATATCAGATAAACAAAAAAATAATGAAGACGTATATGCAAATATTATGCAGTTATTTCATGAGTACACGGAAGACGATGATGAAGAAGATCAAGGAAACAGTTTTGAAATATCGAATCCGATTAATGATCAAAACAAAGAAAAAAAAGAAACCTTAATGGAAAATGAAAAATTAAATTTAATTGAAGCAAAAGAAAAATCGAAAGTTGAAGAACAGCACTACAATAATGACTTTGAAAAAAAAGAAAATGTTAAATCTATTGAAAAAAATAGTGCCAATTTAACAATAGATGAAATCATAGTAAACAAAATTAGAAATCAGAAGGACAAAGTATTTTTAGAAACAAATATTGGGCACAAAAATATAAAACAAAACCAGTCTATTAATACTAAAATATTAGAAAGAAACGTTGAAAAAGGATTCAACATTAAAGAGGAAGAAAAATGTAAGGAAAGAGGTGACCAATTGGAAGATACTTCGGAATCATCAATGTTTTTATATAAAACTGTAACTTCTATTATAGAAAAGATACCAGTAACTACTAATATTATGAATGATGGTATCACAGAAGTATTAGAAGAAATGTTTACAACGTCTTTACCCATTGAAGTAAAAGAGTTTGGTCCAGATAAAACCAAGAAAAATATTCATCCAAAAGAAATTATGCAGAAAATGGTAGTACCAACAGATGATAAAGGTGCAATGGATCAAACCAATAGAATAGAATTAGCAAACTCGTCTTTACCATATCTAAATATTGAAATAAATTACCAAAACGAAAATAAATCCATCACCAAGAAACAATTGGCTCAAAATTTAGAAGAAATGGGAGTTTTGAGAAATGAGAATCCAAATATGTCTTTTAATAATAATAATAATATAAACAATAGAAATGTCAACAGCGAAAATATTAATACTTACAATTTAAATTTCCAAAACAAGTTAACACCGATTGAAAAATTAAATAAAAGAAAAGACATTCAAAATGCAATTACCGAACAATTTGATACAGAAAAACAACTAAACAGTAGTCGTAACATTCAAATAATGTTTTCAATAAATAATAATAATTCGGTACAATCTGTGAGTAGAAATATTTCAAACAACACAATTCCAATGAAACCATTCATAGATCACACCAAAAGTATTATAAACAGTAACAACATCAAATTAGATAAATTTGCGAAAGAAAATCAACTGAACAATAAATTTTTCAAAGCAACCACATACCGTCCAATATATAAACATATGCCATCAGCTACAGTTGACCAAACTTCCAACACACCTACCACACTCGAAACAATTGTGAAACAAATTGATCATGTATCAATATTGGAAAGTAATATCAATCCGATACCTAGTTTATTTGTAAACACTGTTGATGAAATAGATTCATTTCGAAAAATACGACGAAATATTAAAGAACTCAATAATAAAAAGAAAATAGAGGTTAGTATTGTGAAAACCATCCGAGATGAAACTTAAATGACGTTTTAGTGGCAATCGTTATCCAAGTAGAACAATTTTTATGAAGTTGGGATCCCAGGGAGAGCATGCAACATTTTGCTGTGTAACGTTTTACTGTGCATCGTTGCTCGCTCTGATGTTTCTCCAGGATCATATGAGATAGAATCCCACTGACTGAAACATTTCTTCACAGGGTTTGTTATTTTTTACGAAGCAAATTGTTGGGTTCTCTGCCTTAGAAAGCCAAAGTAGTTTCAGTAATGGTACCGTGTACCTATTTAATAAGATATCATTGTCAATGAGAGTTACTTGGAAAGTGCTCTAGCGTAGAGAGCTGTAAATTCTGACTCCTAGAAGTCTAAAAAGACATTTGGGAAAAATTTCTTTGTATAAAACAATGTATTAAATTCAAAACANTAATAAGATATCATTGTCAATGAGAGTTACTTGGAAAGTGCTCTACCGTAGAGAGCTGTAAATTCTGACTCTTAGAAGTCTAAAAAGACATTTGGGAAAATTTTCTTTGCATAAAACAATGTATTAAATTTAAAACAAATAAATTGAACTTACGATGGAAACCATTGATTTCTAGTTATCTTCTGGCTGGGTTGGTTGTTGGAAGTCAAAGCTAGGGCTAACAAATACATTACATGCGCAACCAAACGATGCAATAATCTAATTATCCAAATTTTAGGACTCTATAATTTTTTTCCCTGCCCTGATGTTAAGATAAATTGGGTATTCCTTCTAACCAATGATATACAAACTACAATTTTTGGAAAAGAAAAATCATTTTAGCTTTAAAGATTGTAAACAGCTCTTGTAAACAAAATTGTAGATAATAAAAGTAGACACATTTTTGTAAAATATATTGTAAATTTAATATACAGCGTGCAAGAAAACAATAGCGATAACTTACAGTTTTCGCTATTGTTATTTGGTGTATTTAATCAATACATTTTTAGGGGTGACAACATGTTTGCCCCTACAGAGAATCAGGGGCGATCAACAACTTTTAAATTTTAAATAGAACCACCCTGAAAAGACCATAATATACTTTCAGAGCTCTATCACAATTAGTTCAAAAGTTACAAGCTTTCATAGAATAATTCATATACATTGGTTATTTCTACGGGAACACCTGTTTTTCTCCGTAACAAAAAATGATAACGACTTACCTACGGTCAAATGGTCAGTCAATATTTTCCCAATTTTATCATTTATCGTAATCGTAATAACGTTAGTTTTTGCATTTGCAGTAAGTTTTCTGTAAATTCTATGATTTTTGTTGTACCTACTTTAATTTTTTTAGTTTCTCTTCCTATAGAAGATAAAAATAAAGTATTGTAATCGTGCAGAAAATTTTCACATTTTTCTGCCCTGATAAATCGTATGACGCGAACCCAAAATAAATAAAGCCTTTCACTATTTTTGATAATTTTTTAACTTTGGAAAACTTTGGAGCCATGGGGTCCAAAAAACCGATGTGTCCAACGTGTGACATAAAACATCTAGCTTTCATGAAATATGGCACAGGTCATGGGCAAAAAGCGCGATCAATATTTTTTATCGGCATCGTCCCCAGGGGCGCCTCTATTTAAAATCGGTAACTATGGAATCACTTTATCTAAAATAAATGGGCTCACGTGGGCATATCTCTCTCGGGGGCGCCGTATGGCGTCCTAATTTACTAATTTTCATGAATATAAATTAAAAGTGAGTATTCATTGATATCTACCATTTAAAAAATAATATCTAAAAAGGAACATTGCAAAATCTAGGGTGAAGTTCGCATTTAATGTGTTCGTAGGAAAACAGAAAAAATATAAACTGATTTGCGAAGCTGGCAGATTTTTTCACTAACTTGATATTCTATCTACTCGTAGTTTATAAGTAACTTTTGATAGAAGGGAAAATATAAAGGGAACGTTTTAGTAACAATTTCATTGTTGTTAAAGATTTGAAATATTTATCTCGTTTCCTACTTTTTCTACCTCTATTCCCCCTTCTATTTCTTTTTTACACCTGAAATCATCTTCAAATTCGTTGAGTCGGAATAACATCATGTTCTTGCTCCTAAAACATCTTTCTCTGATAAGATCGACAAATGGAACGAGTTTTACGAAGAAATTGCGCAGAGAGTTCGATAAGACATCATTAATTAAATTTAAGCTTTAAGTACTACTCGTATATTTACAGTAGTCCAGTAGCTTCCGATGTCGGTAGGGTGGAAAAAAATATCTGTTCGTGCATTAAATAGACAACTCTGATTGATTGAAAAAGTATCGGACTATGGTAAATAGTACCTACATTAGGCGTGTTTCTTCTAAGAAGCATAGGATGTTATTTTGGTGTAGGTATTAGCAGCAGCGGCTCGTCAATATTTTGTCTGGAGGAGCTTATGGGGCTCGCTACACCATATTTAAAATTTCAAAATCAAAATTGATGTAAGTAAACATAATAGGTAACCAGCAGGTAATCAAAAGTGAGCGTGAATAAAAATATAGCTACAATCTATATACCAGTTTTGTTTTCAAGATATTTGTAATTAACTACAAAATAATTATGTACCATAATTATCATGGTACATAATTATTTTGTATTTACAATTTATACTGCAGTCTGCACTGGAGACACATTTATTTAGTTGAAAAAAAAACACTAAGAATTTTTAACCAGGATTCCAATGAAACCAGTATCACGAAAATCGGACCTACGGTTCTGGACTTAGAACCGATATAGAAGACTAAGGTTCCTTCATAGAATAATGGTTAATACTTTTGATAATTTGAAAAAAATGCATGGAGAAACCTACTTTTTTTAAATTATAATTTCCTCAATTATCAGAAACTGAGTTGCTAAAATAACAGTGACGTACAAACGTACATACCTAGTAATACTAAGAGCGTGGGTTTGAGTCATCTAAAAATGCATGGATTTTATTAGTAAATATAATATATCTTCTATTTTTCGTTCTTTTAATCGAAGTGAATCTAAACAGTCTTGCTTGCTAGTCAAGTAAGGATACTTATCTCTTGAAGTCAAGATGGGAAGTTCAATTCCCGCCCAAGGCAGATTTTCCTCAAAAGGTGGAATTAATTATCAGACCGAGTGTTTTTTTTTTTTTTTTTTTTTCATTCCATATCTTCTCTCTTTGGTTTCTGGACGGTAATAAATAATTACAATGTTTTAGCTCCTATCAAATTGTAGCCCCCCTCACTCCGCTAATGGCATACCTATAAGTGATCAATAGCTTGCACCTTAAAGACTGGTTGTAGATCTTTGGGAGCCATTACAAAAAAATCCATGCATTTTTAGATGAATCGAAACCACGCCCTTTGTATTACTAGGTATATACTGTTATTTAGGTAATTTTAAGTTTCGGATAATTGAAGAAATTACAATTTCAAAAAAGTAGGTCTCTACATATATATACATTTTTTCTTAAATTATCAAAAGTATTAACCATTATTCCAGGAACCTTAGTCACTATATCAGTACCAAGTCCAGAACCGTAGGTCCGATTTTCGTGAAAATGGTTTCATTGGAATCCTGGTTAAAAATTACATATCATATTATCTATTTTGTGACATACTGGGAGGATATGCCAACCACATGTCGAAATTTACATGTAAAATCCTATGGGACAACTAGAAAGTGCAAAACCTATTTACTAACTGTGAACCATAGTGAATATACGATATTTTTTTGCAACACGCAAGTTGTAGAAATTAAAGGGATATATTATTTTTAGTTTTTCCCTTTTTGGGTGGAAGAAGAATACTTTGGTAAGTATAAAATAAAATTACAAACGAAATATTTTTATTTTTTAATTTCTTTAATTATTGGAAGGGCCACTGGGTATTAAGCGTGCTGTGCCACGGACCGGTGTTACCCCGGTTTTACGATAACATTTTTTCTATTATGATTAAATAATGTAAACACTCATTTCTAAATACAAATTATCATTTTATTTCTCTGTTATCTAATTTTTTTCTGACTAATAGCCAAATTTTCTAGTTGCATTGTCACCTGTGAATTACTTGTAAAATGGTGACAACATTTAGGATACCCATAACAAAACTCCTGGTAAGGTTTTTATCGAGCCATGTTCCAGTAGGAAAATAATAATTCTGAAATTTCTAAAGTATGAGATGCGCCAAGGATCAATTATCAAGGATCAATTTTCTGTACGTATACCTAGAACAATTTTGAATGCAGATTTCGACATGCAGCCCGAATGCAGACATTCGGTATGAAAATTCATACCGAATTTCATGTTCGATTACTCCTGGGTTTTATTTATTTTTAAAAAGATGTTACTGAAACGCTCCAAATAATTTTGAAATTGTTTGAGCATTCCAAATTTATCGTGGTACAAAAAGACAAACAAACAAATAAAAGACAAAAACTTGGAGTAAATCTAAACCCCACTTCGGTCAACATAAATTGTCCCTAAGTTCATTGCTTTTAATTATTTTATTTTGGAATTTTCGAATATCTTGCAGAAATGTTTTGTCTCCCAAAATGTATCCCAATTTTTGTATTTTATCTATCAATCCGGCACACGTCAATCCCAAGTTTGTGGCCACAATATCCAATGCTGATATGATATCTTCTTCCAGACTATCAATGTAATCGAAATCTTGAAACATCAACTCTTTGGATTTGATTGCTCTATTCGTGTCAGTGAAAATTAAGTGGAACGATGGCAGCGCTTTTGGTTTGTTTTGAGTGTAAAGCATAACAAATATTCCATATTCAGCATTTCCATATTCACCTCTCTTAACTAAACTTCGATAAGGTGAAAGAATTTTGTATTTTTCAGTGGTGTCTAAAATTGAGCAGTATTCATAACCAGCAAAAATAACATGTTGTTTATAAATAAGGTAATTTGGATTCTGCCAATGAAAGTGAAATGTTATCAATTTTCTATTCAGCTCATATCCTGTAAAGAAATCAGCATTAGAAATTAGGAGTCACTTATTTTAAGAGGGTTGTCTTAAATGTTGTCAAAAATAAGTTTCCATGCATAAAACATCTGGGCAACATAATTATTGCAATGGGAATAATTTAAAGGAAAATTGACAAAAAAAATGGAAAAAAGAAAAAGAATAGTCCCCCAGGACGGATTTACGCAATGAAGCTACGTGTGATAAAACTGCAAATAGTAGTAGAAACACTTCAGAGGTGACACAACAATGGGCATTGTCTTGCGCCCAAAAATCCTTAAACCTACCCCATGATTGTTGCAAATTGTTGTTTTGATTGCGCAGAATACTGCACCCATCATAACTTCTTAAAAATACAGCTGGAACAAAATATTTGAATAAAGTTTATGCCCCGGGACGGAGCATTTTACGCTACGGCAACATTTGTTGAGTGAGTTTAAGTTAGATGTTCTCAGCTTTAGCTCTCCCGACGCAACGGCAAAATTTGTTGAGTGAGTTTAAGTTAGATGTTTAGCTTTAGCTCTCCCGACGCGACGTCAACATTTGTTTAGTCTGTTTAAATTACATGTTCTTAGCTTTAGCTCTCCCGAAACGACGGCAACTTTTGTTGAGTGTGTTTAAGTTAGAATTTCTTAGCTTTAGCTCTCCCGACGCGACGTCAAAATTTGTTTAGCCTGTTTAAATTACATGTTCTTAGCTTTAGCTCTCCCGAAACGACGGCAACTTTTGTTGAGTGTGTTTAAGTTAGAATTTCTTAGCTTTAGCTCTCTCGACGTGACGGCAACATTTGCTGAGTCTGTTTAAGTTACATGTTCTTAGCTTTAGCTCTCCCGACGCGACGGCCACATTTGTTGAGTCTGTTTAAGTTACATGTTCTTAGCTTTAGCTCTCCCGACGTGACGGCAACATTTGTTGAGTCTGTTTAAGTTACATGTTCTTAGCTTTAGCTCTCCCGACGTGACGGCAACATTTGTTGAGTCTCTTTAAGTTACATATTCTTAGCTTTAGCTCTCCCGACGTGACGGCAACATTTGTTGAGTCTCTTTAAGTTACATATTCTTAGCTTTAGCTCTCCCGACGTGACGGCAACATTTGTTGAGTCTCTTTAAGTTACATATCCTTAGCTTCACTAACCTTCTATGTTGTAATAATTGATTGGACAAGCAAAATTTGTATAGTACATTTCCCGAGCTCTACTTGTTGGTACCATTATATCGCTAAAGACTGAAAACAAAGGTATATTACTTTTAACTTGAGGTGGAACAATTTAATCGTACACCCCAAGGGTCAATGACTCTCCTAGCGTAAGAAAGAGAAAAAATTAGTTGTCTTAAGTTCGCTATGTTCTGTGCCACATAATGGTTGTAGATTTGAAAAAATAATTTGTATTTAGTTCGCTATGTTCTGTGCCACATAATAGTTACAGATTTGAAAAAATAATTTGTCTTAAGTTCGCTTTTTTCTGTGTCACATAATGGTTATAGATTTGAAAAAATAATTTGTCTTAAGTTCGCTATGTTTTGTGTCACATAATGGTTATAGATTTGAAAAAATAATTTGTCTTAAGTTCGCTATGTTTTGTGTCACATAATGGTTATAGATTTGAAAAAATAATTTGTCTTAAGTTCGCTATGTTTTGTGTCACATAATGGTTATAGATTTGAAAAAATAATTTGTCTTAAGTTCGCTATGTTTTGTGTCACATAATGGTTATAGATTTGAAAAAATAATTTGTCTTAAGTTCGCTATGTTTTGTGTCACATAATGGTTATAGATTTGAAAAAATAATTTGTCTTAAGTTCGCTATGTTTTGTGTCACATAATGGTTATAGATTTGAAAAAATAATTTGTCTTAAGTTCGCTATGTTTTGTGTCACATAATGGTTATAGATTTGAAAAAATAATTTGTCTTAAGTTCGCTATGTTTTGTGTCACATAATGGTTATAGATTTGAAAAAATAATTTGTCTTAAGTTCGCTATGTTTTGTGTCACATAATGGTTATAGATTTGAAAAAATAAGGCCAACTAAAACTCATATCTGGAGTGCGATTTCAGGGTTCGAAAAAGCTGAAACAAGTGTTTTTCCTTCAAGCAAGAAAAGTTTTCTCGGCCTTTTTTTTATCTAATCACTGCGCTATGTTTTTTTTTAAATTTGGCTTAAGGTCCCTCTAATCCCTATTGGTCATTCAACACGGGGGTTTACCCTCCATTCACTGGAAACTTGCAAAGCAGCTACCCACATTGACCTCACCCAGATTGGGTTGGGACGGAAAAATAGCCAGCATCACGAAGGTGTGAATCCACGTGGACACTCACATAGAACAACCTCGCTGGACGTTGCTAATCTTGAGTGATCTAACGGAAAATGGTGTGTTCAACAGATTTTTTTGCAAAACTGAAGATCCACATGTAGAAATGAAGGTATATTAAAGCCAAACTATAAATTGGAATAATTCCGATCCTGTTTTGAGTAATTTCATTTTTTTTTTTTTAATTTTCAAATATGTGTTAAAAATTTATAGTTCTACTTCAGATTTTAAAGTTGACCTCCTCTGAAAGTGCCGATTTTTTTTTAAAAAAAAACACTAGAAATAGTTTTCATTTGGCATAAATGAGTTTCAGAGGGGTTCAAAATTTGAAACCGTTCCCTATATATTGAGCCCCGCTCCTCTTTTGGTCACCCTATTGATAAATATTTATACTTCTCGTGTACGGTAGATTCACATTATCACTTATAACAGTCTTTGGGCAAATCCAATTCAATTCTGGATCGAGCAAAATAAAGCCTTCTTCTCTGGTTGTTTCAGCCAATTCTATCAGTGGCATTAAATGTATCTTGATTACAACTGAAAGAAGAACATCAAAATGAGCCATTAGAATTCAAGCGATCAATATCATAAAGAAGTTTATCATTCCGATAACTCTCACACAAATACATATGCTCTCTACTCAAGGCATACTCCAATACCTCATAAGATTATTTCTCTGACACTAGCTCCGATGATGTTCTCAGGAGAGGAAGAAAATAGTTAGCTCTTTAACATCTTTAATATTTTTTAGTCAATTGAAGATATAGTAATTTTCAACCTTCATTATGGTTTTACTTGACATAGTATCCCAATTTAACCAACTTATTCCGATAATAATCTAGGTGCACGGCAGTGCGCCAGGCCAAGTACCGGCCTGACGCACACAGTGTGTATATTTACACGAAAGGCTTCTTACTGTTTTCCCTACCCACCTAACTCTGTTCTTAATAATGATTATAACTTGAAATTTGGAATATAGCATAAGGACTACTACGAAATGTCACTGAGGAAATTTGAAAGCCTCAAGATAAAAAGTTCAAAAGATAAAGGGGTACAAAAAGTCCTAATTTTACTACTCATTCATTCACTCACTCATCAAAATATTATGAGGCACTTCCAGTGGAGCTAAAACACGAAATTTGGTGGAGGGGTGCATTTTGACATACAAATAAAGGGAAAAATCCATACTAATATTATAAATGCGAAAGTAACTCTGTCTGTCTATCTGTCTGTCTGTCTGTATGTATGTTACGCTTTCACGATTAAACTACTGAACCGATTTTGATGAAATTTGGTATGGAGATAGACTAAACTTTAGGAAAGGACATAGGCTACTTTTTG
>CM022881.1:8134774-8163229 GCA_012654025.1 Pachypsylla venusta
GTAGTGAGACCAGCTTTGATGTATAGTGCGGAGACGTGGGCTATAACCAAAGCACAAGAGAGAAAGTTGGAGGTAGCTGAGATGAGGATGTTGAGATGGATGTGTGGATTAACAAGGAGAGACAGAGTGAGAAATGAGAAAATCAGAGAAACAGTGAAAGTGGGGCCATTGGGAAAGAAAATACAAGAGAGTAGAATGAGATGGTTTGGGCATGTTGAGAGGAGAGATGAGAGTTACGTGGCCAAAAAGGTAGAGAAAATGGGTATAGAGGGGAAGAGAAAGAGAGGGAGACCAAAGCTGAGATGGAAGGATAAGGTCGAGGAAGATATGAGAGAAAAAGGTTGGAGACGGGAGGAAGCGTTAGATAGGAAGTTATGGCGGGGCAGAATTAGAGAAGAGAACGCCGACCCCAAATAAAATTGGGAAAAGGTGAGTGAAAGAAGAAGATACCGATTGGGAAGCTCATCAGACATGAGTCTGAGGTATCCTAGGGGTTCGGTCGGTTCAAACTCCAAAGTTTGGGGCCAGTTCTCTTTTGGTATGGTGCCCTGTCTGATGGATTCCGTCTTGCACATGACCGTGTTATTAGGTCGTTCTTCCATGCGCGAATATAGGAGAGGGCTGGGGGGGACACGTGCCCCCCAGTTTTTTTTAGCGGGCGGTGTTTCCCAAATTTAATTATACCTAATCACGTAAAAAATAAAAATCAAATGAATAGTGATCCGCTGTGTCTTTTAGGGATAAAAGACACAGCGGATCACCATTCATTTGATTTTTATTTAATTTTTTACTTTTCTTTTGCCCCCCTCTGAATGGGAATTCAGAGGGGGGCACGGGCCCCTAAATAATTCCCAATAATGAGACTAAATAGAATTACGTAAATAAAAAATGGTCAAAAATGCTGTCATCCTTCATGGCACTTTTTTTTCGTCATCACGCTTATAAAATCGCTTATCAACCTTATGAAAGGTATGTGTGGTACGCTCTACAGCTTTTAACAAATTAGGTATCGTATCTCGATAAACATTGCATTAAAAAGTATTGCCTAGGACTCGAACCTCCGGTCCCTAGGTTACTCCAAATTTTCACTCCCCCCCCCTCCAAATTTTCTGTTAGGTATATTTTGCAATTGAGCCCCCCATAACAAGAGGGCTATATCCGCGCATGCGTTCTTCCTCACTCTAGCATTGTCATTTATTCAATAAATTTGTAAATTTCTTATATTATCAACAAACAAAATACTTATTAAACCTCCCAATAATAATTCATTTCAATTCTTACTTTATTTAATGTGTTATTTATTTTAAAGTCTGTCTGTTTCGCCGGGCGTCTCAGAGACATAGCTTTTTCGCTTTTATCAACTCTTGTCAATTTGTGAAAGAAAAACAAACTGAAAATTAATCAACAAATATATTTTCCAAGTTAAAATTGATTGAACGAGAAGTGAAATCCAAGATTTTATTTAAAACGTCTCGTCTGTTTGTCTGTCCGTTCGATACACGATATCTCGAACGACTTATCGTCACATTGTTATCAAACTTGGTAAGGATATTTGTGGGCTGATGAGTATTTAGGCCAGCTGGGCCAAATAGCGCCGAAAATTAGAATGAACTCTAAAGTTCACAGTGAGCCAGCGTCTATGGCACGTTGAATACACCAATTCCCGTTTGGTCACTGAAGTTAAGCAACGTCCAGCGAGGTTGTACCATGTGGGTGTTCACGAAAATATTAGGAAATGAGTGAGGTCTATGTTTTAATTCCTCCGATTTTCTATTAATCTGTTTATTTCGCGATAGCTCCTGACCGCGAGGGCCAATTTTCGAGGTCGATTTAGAGCAGCGATAGAAAGTCTCCTCCTTTTTACTACAAGCTCATTGAATAAGGTATGGGCCTTTCATTTCTCCGTCCTCAGTGCACCCCGATAAAGCCAATTGGCTTTATTGAGGTGGTTCTTCCTATGAGAGGAAATAATCATAGGAGGGTTTCGAAATGGCCTGAAAGAAAATTAACATCTTGAATGAAAAAACTATTCAGACAGTAAGAAGACTTGGCCGTATTATATTTTGGATTTCACTACTTTTATGGGCCAACATTTTTTGGATGGAAGAAGTTTGTCCTGATTTTTTTTATGGCAGAACGATAGGCCGACATTTTTGGATGGAAGAATGTTGGGCCTATTTTTTTGGATAATTTGGAAGATTAGGCCGACATTTTTTGTTTGGGAGAAGGTTGTACCGCCATTTTTTTGGATGTACGATTTTCGTTGACTAAATCAAAGATTCTTGTTTTTTTCAACTTGAGGTATCTTTAAAATATTATTGATCATTCGAGATGAGGCGAGGGTTTTATTTTCCATTCATGGAAACTTGCAAACCAGCTATCTACGTTGACCTCAACCTGTTTAGGTTGAGGTCAACGTAGATAGCTGGTTTGAAAATATATAAAAATAAATATATAAAATATATAAAAATAAAGAAAAAAAAAAAAAAAAAACTCGCTGAACGTTGCTTAACATTAGTGATCGTACGCCGGCTTAAGATTCTTCTTTTTTGAAAAAAAATAAACCAAAAATTTAATAAATCATATTAAAGTAGTATTAAGAATGATGGTCCCGACCTATGAAGGATATTCCTAAATTCTTAGAGGTCACCTTCTAAGTTAAAAACTTCGCTCGACGTTGCTTAACTTCAGTGATCGTACGGAAACTAGTGTATTCAACGTGCTAATGGCGTAGGCTAAAGATAATTGAAAATACGAGAAATAAACCAAAAATTTAATAAAGTCATAATAAAGTTGTAAGAATGATGGTCCCGACCTATGAAGGATATTCCTAAATTTGGAATAAATTGGTACAGCCGCTTCCAAGTCATGACAGATGTGTGTGGATTGTCAACGAAATATGTTTACGACAAATGATGATCGCTCCCTCTGATAAAACTGGGTCAGAATAAAAGGTACCGCCTCTTCCTTCCCTATTACGGCTCGCGCGTCTGTCTATTTTTTTTCTAAAAAAGAAAAAATATACCCCTCCCAAAAAATGCGCCACTTTCTATATTACAAGTAATGTCGCTCCCAAATAGGGAGAGACGCCTTTTGAAAATTTTCAAAAGGCGTTTCTAACGAATGAGAAAAAATATCACAGTGACCCAATTTACGAAAAAAAAAAAAAAAAAAAAAAACATTATNACATTATCATGAAATGAGGCACAGTTGTTGGGGGGGGGGTTAAAAACATGGCGACATGTTTCGCGTAATTTTACACATTGCGTGCTTAGGCCGGAGCTTGGCCTGGCGCACTGCCGTGCGCCTGGGTAAAAACAAACAGGGCTTTTCTGGCATTTTGTTTCCACTAGAGCATTTTGATGGTAAGAAACCAATGATTTGCCACGTTGGACACACCAGTTCTTGTCAAATAACTTGTGCTAAGCAATGTTAGACATGGTATATGTACTCGGATGGAAGCACGTATAGGGTCACTAAATGTCATTGACTTTATCAAGGTGCACTCACCCCCGTGAGGGCATCTGAGCCGCTCTTGTTGATAACATAAAATCGGAAGGAAAAGCTTTACTTTAACCTTCAAAATTATCTAACATATTTCGAGTTTGTTAAAATATCGAAATCTTTTGGCCAGATTAAAATAGCACGCAAACCAAATTTAAAGTCTCTGGACCTGACCGATCTCTTTGGTTAGTCCTTGACATTAAAATAGCATGTATACCAAATTTAAAGTCTCTAGACCTGACCGATCTATTTGGTTAGTCCTTGACATTAAAATAGCATGCATACCAAATTTAAAATCTCTAGACCTGACCGATCTCTTTGGTTAGTCCTTGACATTAAAATAGCATGCATACCAAATTTACAGTCTCTAGACCTGACCGATCTCTTTGGTTAGTCCTTGACATTAAAATAGCATGCATACCAAATTTAAAGCCTCCAGACCAGACAGATCTCTTTGGTTAGTCCTTGACATTAAGATCGCATGCATACCAAATATAAAGTCTCTAGACCTGACCGATCTCTTTGGTTAGTCCTTGATATTAAAATAGCATGCATACCAAATTTAAAGTCTCTAGACCTGACCGATCTATTTGGTTAGTCCTTTACATTAAAATAGCATGCATACCAAATTTAAAGTCTCTAAACCTAACCGATCTATTTGGTTAGTCATTGACATTAAAATAGCATGCATACCAAATTTAAAGTCTCTAGACCTGACCGATCTGTTTGGTTAGTCCTTGACATTAAAATAGCAGGCATACCAAATTTAAAGTCTCTAAACCTAACCTATCTATTTGGTTAGTCCTTGACATTAAAATAGCATGCATACCAAATTTAAAGTCTCTAGACCTGACCGATCTATTTGGTTAGTCCTTGACATTAAAATAGCATGCATACCAAATTTAAAGTCTCTAGACCTAACCGATCTATTTGGTTAGTCCTTGACATTAAAATAACAGGCATACCAAATTTAAAGTGGCATCACAGCGTTACAAGGTATCAGTGGCGTGTCTAGAACATTAAGCGCCCGGGGCAAAAAAATTATTCGCCTCGGCCACAAATTTCCAGATTGTTTTTAACAATTTTATTTCATATTTTATGTATACATATATTGGTACGTCACTAAACAATCAATAATATTTGTCAAACAATCAATAATACTTGAATATATAGTATGAAAACGATCAATATCGATAGTTTTGAATGTATCGATATTTTATAAAAAAAAGTGCGAAGAAAAACGAAGAGGAAATTGGATTCTCGCCTGAACAACTTCGGTATCGTCAATGGAACAGGAAGTTTACAAGATATTAACGACATCTTTGCAAATATTACTAACTATAGGTACCTGTTTAAATTGCTGATTAAATCTTACTTGAGATCAACCATGATGAGTCAAAGTAGATTAACAAATCTTGCAATTCTTTCAATCAAAAATTAAACTGCTACAATGTTAGTATACGAGGATATAATATGTACATTTGCAGCGATAAAAGTGGGAGCCAGCGTCTATGGCACGTTGAGTATACCAGTTCCCGTTAGATCACTGAAGTTAAACAACGTCCAGCGAGGTTGTACCATGTTGTTGTCCACATGAGTTCGCGCCCTCGTGATGCTGGCTTTTTTGGTGAGGTCAATGTGGGTAGCTGGTTTCCAAGTTTCCAGCGAATGCAGGGTAAAACCACCGTCTTGAATGACCAATAGATGTTAGAGACGTTAAGCCAAATTTAAAAACAAACATTTGAGTTTGTAATATTTCGAGATTGTATAAATCAGATAAAAGATTCATTTTTCATCAACTATTGAGATCCAATGTTGACGTAATCTTTCTATGAATGAAAAACTCGATTTTTCAGTAATAAAAAATGTTTGTATAAATTTTTTTTTTCAGTATCATTTCCTTCTCATGCGGATACGCAACAGCGAAGCTCGTTTTGCCGCCCCCAAATCAATGGGCTCGGGGCGACCTCCCCCTCCCCATCACTCCAATGTCAGCAAGCTATAAGCTAAACTTACTTAACGTGATCAGGAGGCTTATTTACCCCCAAAACGCAAGTTGACCAAAAAAAAAAAATTTAAGATTTAACCCGACCAGTATTCAAACCCGGTAAGTACCTCTCTGGTGTAAGTCGAATGTGACCCACACTATGGCACGAAGATAAGACCTCACTATAACTAAAACTCTTTATAACGAAGGATTTGTCAATTCCCTTGGATTTCGTTATAACGAGGTTCTACTGTAGCAACTAAATATTTTTTCACGTCACATTTTTTTTTTTTTTTTTTTTTTTTTTTTTTTTTTTTTTTTTTTTTTTTTTTNCGCGACGTTTTTCTAACAAGTGGCACATTTATTTAAATAGGATTGTTCCTAGAACGAACATTTTCCTATTAGGGTAAAAAAAATGTCATGGAATGACATTTTTATTAGAAATGTTCTAATTGCACGTTAGTCCCGCCTGTACGCTTTGAGATTCTTTACGGAGACTAATTAACGCATTTTTTCTCAAGTGGGAACACAGCCGTCCTTCGTGATGTGGGAACGAGGTGTGAGTATGAATTTTCTTCACCCTCACACTTTTACAATAAGAAAATATTAGAATGGAGAAGATTTTAATGAACAACACGCTGTGTAAAAGTTAATTTGAAAAATTAATATTTATTTATAGAATGGATCAACATTGTAAAAGCACCTTTACCATAAACCAGACAAATCAAACTCATACAAGATGGATTAACATTATTTACAAAAGAGTTGATCATTTTTAAGAAACATTGGCTGATAATAGTTTTATAAAGGGTGACGATCAGAAGTCATAAAAAGGTAATGAGGTCTTTTCCTTAGTTTCCGAATACGCACCTCGCCCAACCTTGCCTAAATCTGCCTGATCTGGCGGGAACTGTGTTGTATCCAACGTGCCAATTTGGCTAAACAATTAGTGATACATCACACTGAGTTTTATTATTGTAGATGACTGATCGAAAGAACTGAGTTGTATATTTCATTTCCACCGATTTTGTATTAATTTTGTCCGCCTGTCTTTCATAACTCTTGATTGCGGAATCCGATTTTCGTTGGCGATTTCAAAAATTCTTTATTTAAAAGAATCCTCATAGACTTATGAAAACGATACTTAGAGGTCACCTTCTAAGTTAAAAACTTCGCTCGACGTTGCTTAACTTCAGTGATCGTACGGAAACTAGTGTATTCAACGTGCTAATGGCGTAGGCTAAAGATAATTGAAAATACGAGAAATAAACCAAAAATTTAATAAAGTCATAATAAAGTTGTAAGAATGATGGTCCCGACCTATGAAGGATATTCCTAAATTTGGAATAAATTGGTACAGCCGATTCCAAGTCATGACAGCTGTGTGTGGATTGTCAACGAAATATGTTTACGACAAATGATGATCGCTCCCTCTGATAAAACTGGACCAGAGAAAAAGTTGTCCCTTCCCTAGGACGACTCGCTCGCCTCTCTTTTTTATAAAAGAAATACCTGCTATCACTTTTCTGTTCTTGAAACTTAAATGAGCTTCTTACATTCAACTGTTGTGGAGGCATCCCAGTTAGTCTACTCCTATGGTCGATTTGTCGCAGTACACCGCAAGTGGCCAATTTGACATGTTTGCCATTAAAATAATATGTAAAGGCAGTAACAAAAATACAGATCGTCACCTTATTTCAGAAGGGGTCCAAGTAAAAAAAGAACAAATTTTACAGGAGAGTAAAAAAAACGTTTTTTTAAAGAAATATTTTACGTTTTATTTTATATATTGCAGACGACTTGGATTAAAGGTCTCATTCAATTTTCATTTAAAATAAGATATAAGGAGGGATATTTTATTATCTCTAAAAAAATCTGTAATCTCTTTTATTTCACTTGTAAAAACCCTTCCAAAAAAGGGTCTTCGTATTTGTACCCATAAGGAACAATTTCAATCAATACTGTAGAGATCTATTTTGAAATGGATACCTACGTCTTTAAGAATACATTAGAAATGCATGAAATCATCAAAGTTGGCGCTTCACACTTCCACAATTGGATTCTCTACTGTATCAACTTTGTTCCATTTTCAGTCAAATAGATCAAAGTCTATATTGATCCCCCATGCTATAAACAAATTAAAAGCAGTATAGAAACAAATGAAGTTGGCTCTCTGAAGAAGGGTGCTCTCTAGCGCAAGCTGTAAGAGCCAGCTCAATTCTGATTATACCGTTAGACGCGCCTTGACATTTTACATTATATGGGACAAAAAAAAAGATTTTGAAAAAAAAATCGAGTTAGACCCCTTATGAAATAAAGTGACGAGACGATACATTTCATGAAATATTTTTCGATTTCATCATCGCTAGTTTGTATCATCGTGTTCGAAGATAGCTAGAACATAGAAATCCACCCTTCATTCTTCATTTATCATATCTGAGATAACAGATAACGGTCACTCTTATATCATCTTTCCGATTTTGGTGATAAAATAATTTAGGAAAAAAATCCAAGGATCGTGTGGATTTTTTTTTTTTCCTTTAAGGTATTTCTACGAATATATACTTAGAGGACCATCAAGGTAATATTGAAGCAAGAGTTCAAAAGCGACAAACAAGCTTTGGCATTTAAGATACCAGCCGTAACACAAAAACATTGTACTAATTTTTTATTAGCAAGATTGACGTATACGTCTGAAAAATAGGAAGATCAGCCGTAACTCGAAAACATTGTATTCATATTGTATCGACATACATTTTTGTTATTATTTTCAATAATGATCACTTGGAAACAACCATGGGGAAAATATATCCCCTGAAAATTTTTAGTTTACCTTTCAAGAAAGATACACAGAATCCAAATTTGGGATACCATTTGTTGTCTAAATGGCTCTCAAAACTGTTGGTACACATAAAAAGGAGAAGAAAAAAATCTTAGTAGATTTCTAATAAAAAAAAAAAGCCTGAGTCAAATTCAGTGGAATTAAAATATTAAATCTGACGAAGTGAGGCCTTGTTCGAGTCTGATGAAACTCTGCATCGGTGAAAACGCAGTCCAAGAGTGAAAATCTTAATTTCTAATGCAGTCACATGCCTCAAATTTGTGTTCTCTCTTAGAATCAATTATTCTTTCTATTTCGAAAAATGGTAGAAATTGGTTGATTTGAGATTATCGAAAAGTTTTTGATGAGCTTATGCGTAAAACCAGACGAAAGGAAGATATCTTAAATATAATTTTAATCTGTTTTTTAGATTACATTTCTAGCGGTCCCGTAAGTCTTTTGTCCACACCTTTCTCTTTTATGAATGGCTTATTCGTATTAAAAAAAGCTATCAGACAATTATTAAACTTTTAAAATAGTATAATTAAACTAATGAGTATGAAAAGACTTAAATTAGACACAAAATAAATATATCCTTACAATTAATACTTATATCTAATTGTTTTGTACAAACTAAAAAATAATTACTTCCGTAAAATAAAGTTTTAAAAATAATAAAATTAAATTAAAAAAAAATTAAGTAAAAAAAGGAAAAACATATTTTTAGGTACAAAAATTGATTTGGCGTTTTTTAAAAACAATTCAGTTTATATTTTCAATGATAAACCTCTGGAACCGAAAAAGATCAAACATCTCCTTGAAAAATTTAATATTTTACTGTGCACGGTAAGTAGATTCCAAAAATAGAATAAAAATTCGATTCGTCTATTATAATACATTTTGGTGTATGGCCTTGGATTCCATTTGGCGCTTGAAGCTTTGCGTCAAAATTATTCACATACAGGGAACATGGTGTCAAAATTATTCACACATAAGGAAGCTCTGTATAAGACTAACAGTTACTCTGACATTTGAGGACCAAGCAGATACCATATGGGAACTTTACATCAAATTTCTTTAAAGTTTAAGAGGAAAAAAGAACCACAAACGACGCGACAGAAAATATAAAATTCTGAGTGGGTAGGGTTGTAATCGATTCCAAAGGTTCATTAAAAAGAACCAAACGAATCCCAATAACTGCCGTATCATTAGCTAACGAATTGCTATGGACAACTTTTGATTACAAACCTAAAATATTTTTTGGTTTCATCACCTCTTCGTGCTCTTTTAGAAAGCAACCTTTTGTTTTGCCTCAAATGAAATAATTATTTTTATACTAGAAATTAAGAGTTTTGAAGAATTGAGCACGGAAAAAGTCTCCTCTGGAAACTGACTTAAAAGAAATTAGCATTTTATTAGGCAATTCTGCAGTTTTTTAAGCAATTGTTAACGTATTTTATTTTTATTTTTTTTTCATTACAAAAGAAAATAATATTTTAATAATTAAAATTGAAAAATAAAATTGATAAAAAAGAATAAAACTGTAGTAACCAAACGAATTAAAAAATAAAATGAGAAAATAAACCTTACTACTTGTATCACAGTTATCAAATATAAGAAATAATAAAAAATATTGTTTTAAACTCATTATATGATTATTGAAAAAATCAAATTAAGATGAGATTCGATGACAATCCATTTTTTATATTTTTAGTTTAATTTAAATAATCCCTGATCCATTTGGAGATGTGAAAATAAGACTCTTTTAGAAGAATCAACTCAGACAGTTCAGTTTAGTAAAATGTACCGGCTCACTGTACCGGTACAAAAAGAGTCCCCGCAGTTCTTTATTTATAATTTTACAGCTCCTGTACCGCGATACTCGACAGTCTTTGTTTAGAATGTGTCGGTTCAGATGGTGTGTCCTGTACCGTATGTATTGTATTGTACCGGGTACCGGCACAGTAGTAATCAGATCAGTATCGGTTACGTATTAAAAAATTAAAAATAAATTTAAAAAAATAGTAATATAATTTTGTGTTGATGACATTGTAGATATTTTTATAATACCAATAATTATTTTTATTTAATAAAACAATTAATATTTTATGAAAAATATTTTTTTTAAAATATTAAATTTTTAAAATTTAATACACGGTACTTAAAGAGCCGGCTCTTCTAGTAATGTACCGTAATATACCGCGGTACAGAAGACAGAACTGCGTACCGGCTCAGTTGTACCGGTACACTGATGGACTACACATCCCTATGATCCAACACAAGCACAAACCAAGTTTGTTATTAATATCATCAAGAGTGTTTTTTTTCACTAACAGTTAGCATACCACACTATATTCTAATGGTTAATTCCACGAATACTAAATTAGCGTGCTACAGATTTACGTCCGTCGCAACCATTTTGCATTATAACGGCCCTCGACGAAAATGTATGCTTTTTCTTTTTCAATGTGGTGCCCATTAGTATGCCTTTTTACTTTTTGAACATTTTTTTTTAATCTGCTCATTAGAGCTGACTTGATTATTCTTCAACGACAAATCTGTAGCAAATGTCTACCGCATTACAAATCGATTACTTTTCATATGAAAGTTTATTTACTGAAGTTCAGTTTTAATTGACCGAACAATGTGAGGCCTAGTTTTTTCTTCACGATTTTTTTTTCAAAGTCTGCTTGTCTATCTGTTCGTTCCGCGATGATTCGCCTTGTCCGATTTTCATGAAATTAAGTGCAGGTACGCTATTAAGTCCCATTGCGACCATAAGAGAAATGAAAGGAATTTCCTTATTTGAGTTTGCTAACTAACAATGTTAGTTCAAAGGCTCATAATTGCCATGTTAGCTTGGCTGCTAGCGACAACATTTTAGTCTTAGCTTAATGCTAGCGTCATTATTATCATTTACAAATACTACTAGAGTCAACATTTTCATCTTATCTACTGCTGGCGTCAATATTTTCATGTTAACACTATTTTAAACTCCACAGCGTTGACTGCTAGCGACAACATTTTAGTCTTAGCTAATGCCAGCGTCATTATTATCGTGTTACAAATACTACTAGAGTCAAAATTTTCATCTTATCTACTGCTGGCGTCAATATTTTCATGGTAACACTATTTTAAACTCCACAGCGTTGCGACAACATTTTAGTCTTAGCTAATGCTAGCGTCAACATTTTCATCTTATCTACTGCTGGCGTCAATATTTTCATGTTAACACTATCTTAATCTCCACAGCGTTGACTTCTAGAGTCATCATTTTCATATTAATTACACAGTTAGCGTCAACATTGTCAGGTTAAATTACAAAATATAATTTACTGATTGTACAGCAATCCTTTGTTAGCTTCATCTTAGAATTTTAGTTTGTAAAGATATGGAATAAGTTCACACAAATGTATCGTGGTAGATTTCGTTCGGATGAGTGTTCTGATTGCCACCAGGAAGAGCCAAAGTTTCATTCTGTCTTCTACCACATTGCTGGAATAAAAAATTATAAAAATATAAATTATTGACCGACTGACAGTCGCGATGAAAAAATGTATGGAAAAAAATCTGGTTGGCAATTTAATTCAAGTTCTAATTCAATTTGATTTTTGAAATCCAAGGATTTTTAACAAAGATCTGTGGAAGTAAATTTTGTATAGTACACATTGCTTACATAAAATGGCGACGTTCGAGATCCGTATCAAGCATGACAATAGCAATGCTATAGGCGTGCTCTTTCCTTTTCTATTTTTATTCAAATGTTGTGGTTTAGTGGTAATAATCTTATCCTCGTGAATTTGAGATAACAACGATTATTTTTTTATGTCCTATTTTATCTGTGTTTCGTTTTTAACACTAATCTGAAACACCCTGTATAACTTATTTTCTAAATCTGAAACCCCAGTATAACTTATTTTGTCAGTTATATATATATTTACAAAATAAATTATAAGAGCAAACATGCCCTAAGCTGAAGCTAACTTAGCTTAGGGGATGCTTATTAACTTCAAAGTTTGTTAACCAATTAACATCAAGGTCATTCGAGACGGGGGTTTTAACATCTTACAAACCAGCTACCCACATTGACCTCACCCACCCTCGGTGGGACCTGGAATTGCCGGAATCACAAGGGATGGAACCCACGTGTTAAACCACAAGATCTTACGTGAACATGTGTATTGAACGTACCATTGATGCTGACCCTCCATTCATTACTGAACATGCACAGTTAAAAATTTCCATCTCAAGAGTAGGAATTTATTTGTGTTAAAGCTAATGCTTTGTCACAATACACTCCCCCCTTTTATTACTAAATTGTATGCCTCCACTTTGATTCGAACCAACAGCCTCTTAGTTACGAATCCGCCATTCTTACCAACTGAGCTACTCTCAAGAGTACCTACTGTAATGAAAAGATTTCGCAATTTGGAGTTGATAAAAGGGTTAGTATATGATCAAACTGTATCCTTACCGCTTGTTTCTTTTCCCAAGACTTCATTGCATTTTTATATTTCTGGAACTCATGACACCAATCAGAGTATATTTTGTGATAGTCATAGGTTTTACCAGGTGGACTGCATCGATGGGCGTCCACTGTTAAGTTGTGTGTGCAAAGGACGGTGTTACCCAACCAACAGTCATATTTACCAGCATCCATTTCTTCAACAGCCATTATTACTAGGCCGCCATCAACAGTCTTGATGAACTTGTCAGGTCTGAAATAAAAATAAAAAAAGTAGGTATGAAGAAATATTTTAAGCCTCATTTACACTGCCCGAGCATTCGTCGCGAGAGGGAGGACGAACGCTCATTCGTTTGAGGCTCAGGCAGTGTAAACAGTCGCCGCGAGCTGATCAAGATCGAAGTGAATGCTCGTTCATGCTCGGGCCTGATCCGCCCGATGTCGGTTTTCCGGTGAATCATCAAAGGGACGCTCGTTCGCCGCTCGCTCTTTGTAAACACCCCTGGGATTCGTCAAATTGTGTCCTATGAATCTAGTCCTCGCCTAGTTGTTGAAGGATGGTGTAATATTCGAGCCTTTTTAATATTCGACTGATGGTGTGGGAAAATGAAAAGTGCCTTCTGTTAATTTCAACAATAGGGAGTAATGTCTTTTCTTTCAAAATGACGACTAGATGGCCTAGAATGAGAATAACCGCCGCGGAAACCGCAATTTTTTGCTGTTCGCTGCGAATGTTCACGAGTAACCGATCGTGAGAAATGCTCGAGCAATGTGAACAGAGGGCTCGTTTGTGTTCTCGATGCTCGGGGATGTTCAGGCAGTGTAAACGGACCTTTACATTAGCAATTTCTTTCATTTATAATGCCCGCATAAAACTTAACAGTCCTTTACACGGGCAGTTTTTTGGGTGCTATAATCATGTGGTAAATATCTCAAATTCATGAGGATAAAATTCCACAGGTTAGCTGGGTTCAAACCTACACATTACCGTTTACCAGCCAGACGTCTTACAACTATATCCCCAACCAATATACTTTTTCTACGTGGATGATTCAGATTTAATAACATAAGAGTTAACAAAAATGATTAGAGAAACTAGGAAGATCATTCATTTTGTACCCCATAACAGAGTATGCCTTAAATAAATAGGCAAATGCTGTTTCTTTGTGTTAATATATCACAAATTGTGCTCACTGCAGCATTGCAGGGTTTTTTCAATATCCATCATTATTCAATTACTTTGAATTTTTCAACTTAATTTACAATACTAGCACCGGATCTCTATGCGCATCTATCTCTATAGCTTCTCATTGTCCTTACGAGGCTGAGTGGGCCCCAAAAACATCCAAAGCACAGTGACAAATTATTGCCCCTGACAGGATTCGAACCCGAAAGTCTCAAGTGACCACTGAGTCATAGAAGCTGGTTTCAAACTACAAACTTACCTCAACTTAGATACGTACCTATACTTGATAATGTAACGTCCTTTCTCTTTGCTATAGTGATACCACAGCATGGGCTGATTCATCATGGAGGCAGGAAGTTTCACAAAACAACTTAAATGTACACTTTGTCCCCATGTAACCGTCTGTTTCATTCGTCCAATGGAACTGTCACAAATTGAATCAGATGTGTTGCTCACGTCTTGAAGAAGTCTAGAGGAAAAATAAGAAACATGATATCACACAGGATAGTATGAGTGAGAGTAACGCCAAGCGTTGGGTTGCGCACGTCTTGAAGAAGTCTAGAGGAAAAATAAGAAACATGATATCACACAGGATAGTATGAGTGAGAGTAACGCCAAGCGTTGGGTTGCTCACGTCTTGAATTGGTATACTATGTCAAAGCAAAGAATCTTCAGAGGGAAGAAAATTATAAAATAATTGAAAAAAAAAAAAAATAATAAAAAAAAAAAAATACCTACGCTAGTCGCTTGATAAGTTTGTTGATTCGGGTTCAGACACTTCGTGTATTATAAGTATGTAATATTTGGAGAAGTTCAATACATTTTCTTCATCGTTCATTGATTTGTAGATAACCGTAATGGAGTTTTTTAACTGTTTTTCATAATTAAATGAATTTTTTTTTTCGTCCATGTCAAAAATATACATAAGAACTGAAATGGGAATTACTACTCCACAAACCTACATTAGATCTGTGGCCTATTCCACAAAGCAACTTTGCACTTTGCACTCCAACTTCTCAATTTCTGTTCCATGAACGTTTTTGAGAAGTACAAAGTTGGAGTGAAAAGTGGAGTTGTAATGCAAAGTAAATTTCATTGCTTTGTTTACTTTCTGTTCCATGAAACTTTTGTGATTGCAAAGTGAGGAGTAAAATGTGTCTTTTTCTGCAAAGAACTTTTTCACTCCTCAGTTTACTTTTGAATATTAATATAATGATATATTAATATTAAATATTAAACTTTTGAATATTAATTGATATAGAAAATTTTGAATATTGGAACTAAACTCAACTTAACTTAACACTCTAAAAATAAATCAAATTAGAAGAAAAATAAAATCGGTACTTAGAAATTCAGTGAATTTTGAGAATGAAATCGAGATGAAAAAAATGTAAACAACTTCTCATTAGGCCAGTGTAAGCATTGTAATGAAGAAGATTTTGAAAAGCTTCGCGGAACGCAAATATTCCTCACTGCATTTTTTTTTTTTTTGAAAAGTGCGAAGTGAGAAGTTGCTTCGTGGAACAGGCCACTGGCTTCTTGCCTCATCCATAAGTTCCCAAATTTCTAAAAATGGCTCGTTGTTAAGAATTTTGATTCTGATTACTGAAACATGTTCGCATTAAGTGCATGGAGCTACGTTGAAAAATAAGACCAACGTAAGCGCTTAAAATTATTCCTTCCTAACGCGACCACAAAATTATCAAATGACACTATTTTGTATTTTGAAATTTATAAATGCTATCCCACTCTCCACAATGCCATGTTATTGAAAACACTGAGAGAGTGCAAAGATATCTGTTCTCTGATCTTTATTCACTAAATAGCCAGACACACTCGGGGTATCGGAGTTAAAATCTTGCACATAATTTTAGTTTTATAGTTCTATAATTGGGGTTTTTCAATGTTTATGTAACTACAAGTTAAGTTGTGTGTAAAAATCATTTAGAAAATCATAAACACCTAATCAAACACTGAGAGACATAAAAACCTTCAAAAAAAGATAATATTCAAAAAAGGCAGATAAAATACTACTCGTATACCTTCAATTGACTTCGTACAGTCCACTTCAAACTTTCCGGCAGATAAAATACTACTCGTATACCTTCAACTAACTTCGTATCGTCCACTTCAAACTTTCCGGCAGATAAAATACTACTCGTATACCTTCAATTTACTTCGTATCGTCCACTTCAAACTTTCCGGCAGAATACTACTCGTATACCTTCAATTGACTTCGTATCGTCCACTTCAAACTTTCCGGCAGGTAAAATACTACTCGTATACCTTCAACTGACTTCGTATCGTCCACTTCAAACTTTACGGCAGATAAAATACTACTCGTATACCTTCAACTAACTTCGTATCGTCCACTTCAAACTTTCCGGCAGATAAAATACTACTCGTATACCTTCAACTGACTTCATATCGTCCACTTCAAACTTTCCGGCAGATAAAATACTACTCGTATACCTTCAATTGACTTCGTATCGTCCACTTCAAACTTTCCGGCAGAATACTACTCAGCTGTTTTAATGGCACTCACGGCAAACAAACGAAATTATGTATTCCATTTTTGAATTTATGTACATTGAAACGTAAAATATCAAATCGAAAATCAAAAAAATACTCTTTTTTGCAGTCAATTCCAAATACTTCAACCGTCAAAAGTACGACCAAAGATAGACCAGATCATTACAGTTAAGCAACATTGGGTACTCGACTGGGAGCAGGAATCTAAGTAGCTGTTTTTGATTGCAACAAAACCACTCAAGAGACAAGAGGCTATGCCTTACTAAGCTTAGCTCTACAAAAAGAACTGCTTTCCACAGCTGCTCTAAATCAATAAAGAAAAAAAACTTGTCTGGGAGTGTGTTCAAGGACACCACGTGTTGTTGGCTGTTTCAGGGTGTAACTAGGGTACTACTTAAAGCTGCTCAAAAATGAAATCAAAACAATCGCGTTGCCGCGACACGGGAACTACCAAAAACCGTTTGGAATCAGCCTTAGATTTTAAAGAATGTATATTTTTTTATTTTATATTTTTTTTACTGAACGACCTTTTCAAAATAATAGTTCAAAAATGGGGAAACTAGAGATAGAAAAGAAGAATGTAGTAAATGATATGAAATAAAAAGTCCATTCAAAGGGCGGGGTTAATTCCTGAGGAATTCTCTTCAACCGGCTCCATTTCTACAGCCCGGGAAATAAGGTGGTAAAAAAATGATTCTTGTTTAAAATTTAAAAGAATTTGACTTTTGATTTCAGTAATTTATACTGGTGTTTGCTTCCAAAAGGTTTATTTATTTAGTTTGGGGGCTATAGAAATGCTAGCACCCCCTCCCCAATTTTGATTATTATTATTATTTTTTTTTTTGGCACCAAAGTTTTGTACCGCATTGTACCTCAAAAGTAACCTGAAAATATAGCTTTTAAGTTTGGCGGGTCTATAGAAACGCTAGCACCTCACTTTTGAAATTGTATTTTTTTATACCAAAGTTGTACACAACACAAACATGTTATACAAAAGAAATTTTATGACCATTTCTTGTGTACAACGAACAGTTTCAGTGTAATTTAGAAATAAAAGTTTAATAGTGAGGTCTACTTCTACTTCAAATGAGGTTCAATTTAACTCCACAGATTTTCTTGAAAAAAAAAATAGATTTTCCCGTCTGGCAACACTAACCTACCCTCGGGATATCATCGCTACAGGACTGAGGCATGCAAGGAAAACGAAGCGAGACAATGTCGAGATGATACGAAAGTAATCTATAATAATGAAACTTAATCTAACGATAGATGTATATTTATTTGTATGTATGTATGTATCGTATCACTAATTGTTTAGCCAAAACTCACAACACATCTTTTCCGTCATTCAACGAACATATATACCGTTCTACAACTATTGTAAAGGCAACTTTTTGGATTTATTTGTATATTGGATATTACTTTAGCCCACTTGAGAATACATTTACCCCCTCCTCACCTGTTCACTGAAGCGATTAAATGTATATAACTTTTCCCGGACTTTTTTTCTAATTGACCAATTGACCCCCCAAAATTCCTGGCAATTATTCCAACAGTATACCTTACGAACTAATTTTTGGCCCTTTTTGAAAATTTTCTGTGGCTATCACGGGTTGAATTCCGCAGTCTGGACCGGCAAACGTTGTTAACTCTGTGTACTTAACCTTCCGCATCATATTCCATGAGTGACAATTTTATAACTTACGAGCTTGTTTTTCCTTAAGAGCGACTCCAAGACACGTGGCACACGCACAATTTGAACCATCCAGAACAGAACACAGTGAGTCCTTTCTTTTTAATTATAGCGTCTACACTACAATTATGCTGGCGGGATTCAGTCACAAATGCAGCAATTACTGACGCTCGAAGGAGCCCCATAGCCCTAGAATATTTCCGGCTTCACCGGCATACTGTTTTAGAGGGGCATGGCTTTTATTAGAGGGGACTTGAACATATAAGTCTCCCTGCTATTGGGGACACTGAACAAAATATCACATTGGATCTGGTATCCTCAAGGATACACGATCAGCCAGATACTGATGATTGACCGAACGAATGGACCGATGATGAGATCTGTTCATTCCACGAAAAAATAGCTTTCCATTTTCGTTGATTTTTCAACATGCAATATTGATATCTTAATCATATTTACTTTGCAAAATTTTACCTATTATGTTTCCAACCAAAAGTTGAAATACGTCAAAAACTGTTACTGTGGGTACTGGTGACGCACTATGACACAATTTTATTTTTAAGTATAGTAATACCACTGTGAATATATGGGATAATTCTGTACAAAACGAAATATCCTTGTTATATCGTTATATTTATGGGATTTTGACTTTCTTTATCTATCCTCCCCCCTCCTTAAAAAAAAACTAAACTGTACCTGGCCTGGTGACTCCTATGACTCAAATTTATCTCCAAACGTAGTGATAGCTCCAGACGTATGCCACTTTTCAGCAAAAACGAAAAACTCCTTGCAAAACTTTATCGGATTTAGTTAATCGAATATGGTATTAAAAACAAATGAATTCCGAAATGACCAGAATTGCGTCAAAAATTTGAGCTCGAATACATTTTGAACGGTAAGAACACAAACGATAATTTGAACGACACAATGCAGCATAAACGCAGCTTGTTCGAATGTGTTACTCAAAATATAGGAATTGCGACATCACTCACCTAGCGTAAAGTTTCCGGTCCGGAGGTTCGGAGAAAAAAATTGAATGGGCTCATAATGGAACTTATCGTATCCAGAAAGGTTAGATTCTCAGATATTATCTATACATTGTCTCAGTTTGTTCCCCCTGCATGCTAGGATGAAGGTCTAGTAACGATAGTCCGAGGCCTACCCTCGGTTAGTGCTGCCAGTCGGAACATCTTGACTTGCCATATTTTATAAGTAAAACTGTGGAGTTAAAACTGGACATCATTTGAAGTAGAAGTAGACCTTACTAATGATTATTTTTATTTCCTTTGAAACTATTCATTGTACAGAAGAAATGGTCAACGGAAAACAAATGTATATATGTATTGTTGCTATGAAGGAAAATATATATTGTCCCCCATTATTATTATTTTTTTTTTTTGAAAGACAATTCGGTACAAAACTTTGGTATAAAAAATAATTACAATTTCAAAAGTGGGAGGGGGGCTTGTATTTCCACAATCCCCCAAACTAAAAAGCTATTTTCTCTGGTTACCTTGGAAGTACAATTTTTTTGAAAAAAGTACAATTTGGTACAAAACTTTGGTGTAAAAAAATTTACAATTTCAAAGGTGGGGGGGATGTAGAAATGGACCTCTTTCACCCAACCCTATACATACCCGACTTGGTAAGGCTTGCACACGTTGGTGTCTTTGTCCCATCCACAGTAAGGATCTCGGACACATCGAAGACAGTTGTCGTATCGATGGGCGCACATAACCAGAGCAATTTGTTTGATACGTTCATCACTGGCCACATAGAGAGAACGATATTGGCGAGAAATTTCCATTACACGAATTGGTTCGTCGGGTGTTACGTCAAAGATGTCCAGAAGGGCCGAATGTGGCTCATCATATTCATCATACCATTGGACAATTTTGTAGACTCTCCCGGTGTCTGTAAACAAGAGAAATAAAATCTAAGAAACCTGTTGGTTCAAATAAGTAACCAAAATATCTCCGAAAAATACAGGGTGTCTGTTTGTTTATCCCCCCCCCCCAAAAAAAAANATCTCCCCCCCCCCCAAAAAAAAAAAACACTTCGAGTGCAATAAGAACGTCAAGAAAGATCTACTACAAAAAAACGATTTGATATCCCATTAATCGCCAATTCTTTTTCTGGATAATAGGAAAGATGTTAGGAAAATTTCACTCCTTGGCTCACATTTTACCAGAATATAAATACATGTTACTTCTGACATACATAAATCTATTCGTAAATATTGTAAAATTATGCGCCAAGTCCCAAGGCGTGAAAATTTACTAAAATCCTTCTAATTTTCCTAAAAAAGTCGCATGATAGTAGGATAATTGTATTTTCAACTATGTTCATCCATTTGAAAAAAGCATGGGTCCGACCCTGAGTGGAGTTCTTATTTGGTGTTCGGTATAACTCGACGAGCCGCTTGAGAACGATGATTTAGTTCCGTACATCATATTATCGAAATTCGATCATAAAAAATCATGGTACATATATCAAAGGGAGGATGGCCGTTGGAACTTTGGTGTGAGTCTAGGACAGAAAGACTTTTTCACTGAGTCGAACGTACCTATAACATCTTTTACAAGTTAATGAACTAATATAAATACTCAAATAATCATGTAAATATTTTAATAGAAATTTGTCTTCTTATCCTTTTGATTAAACCTTCTCCTAGGGCTTGCACCCATCTGAGGAAAACGTACTTACTATGTTTTCTTTTTATGTTAAACTAATTTTGATAACCAACCCCGGTTACAACGGTTTCATAATTACATACGTGGCATTTAGTTATTGTTTCTTGACAGACATTAAATTTCTTCTCAGTAGTATGAGATTATGTCTGAAAAAAATTGTAAAGAACGTCCCAAATACGACTTCTTTTGATGCAATTTGGGAAAACATAAACTATCCATTTGATCCCAGCACTTTGTCATTATTTTCACGCCCTGGACATTATTCCATTGTTTATGTTCTATGAGAGGAAAAATATAAAAATTCATGGGTTGAATTTTGAAAAATTCGAATTTTAATATTTCAAATGGTCGAAATTTTGTTATTTTGATTTTTGATGATACCATATATGCAAATGATTTTGTGGATTTTTTCCTAAGCTCTCCAAATCATTTTAGTTTTTTGAAATCAGAGCTGTAATAAGGGAGATATAGCCGATTAAAATATAACACAAAACACCCTGTAACTTTACGTTCAGAAGTTATATACAGGATGTATATAACTTCAATAAGAGAAAATTAAGAATTCTTCATCAATACTCACTAGTGGCAGCAAAGTACACAGTGTATTCTAGTTGGCTTCCAAAAACATCATAAGTGACAATGTCAACTACAATGCGGGTGAAGAGGAGATCACGTCTGAAGAAGACTGGTTTGTTGTCTTTGTGAGCAACAGCTTCGTCCATCAAGGGGTGTAATCTAATAAAGTTGAGAACGGAATCTGAAAGGAAAAATGAAGACAACAAAATTAATATCTCCACAAAGATGTCGTTTGATGACCAAGAAGAGAAAACAAAAGTATATCGTCTTACGCCATACACATTTTTCTTCTTCTTTTAATAAATGAAATGAAATCAGATGATGTCGTCATGTAGAAAGAGAAAGCAAATAAGTACCAATTACAATAAGAGTGAGAGAGAAAGAATTTCACCACTTTACTCAACACCGTTGAGTTTGGTAAATAAAAACAACTCACGGATTAAATAAGTAATTATCGATATCAATGGGGGAGTTTTTTTCCACCAAACTCAACGCCGTTGAGTGAAATATCAGGTGATGACGTCATTGATATCAAATTTCACACCACATGCGTTTTTTTTATTACGGCGTTGACTGGGCTCAACACCTCGCTAGACATTTAGCAGCCACCAAATGACCGTTACAAAATATTTTTTCTACACAAATTGTAATAATCGTTAGGAAATAATTTTATAGTGCAAGTCATGATATAAAGGAGAGACAGGGTAGGCCACATGCAAAACCAAAACTCGTCCTCTTCTGCGCATAACGTCATCCGGGTTGCTCGTAAGAGGAAGTACCATTCGAGATAGAAAAAAAACATAGTGTTTAAAACAGCTAAAAAACATGTTTTAAACAAAATGTTTAAAACAACCACTGTTTAAAACAGTGTTTTAAACACTTGTTTAAAACAGTTTGTTTTAAACATGCCAACCCTGGATCTAATGATACTCGAGAAGCACTATTGCAATTGACTTTTTCTGGCTTGACAGACATATTGTTCTAAAGGGACATTTAGGTCCATAGGTGGGTGGTGGCATTCTGAATAAAATACTACCAGATGAAAAAAAAAACTATTATATAAAAAAACTTCTATGGTAAACAATTTAGTACTGAAAAATTGCATTTTACATATATAATTTTCAACGCAAGGGCAAAATTAGCGACTCTCGGCGGAAGACGGGCCAACATGTTTCGATTGTTGGATTCTACATACCTTGAAATGACAAAATTAGAGGGGAAGATAATTTATCTATGATAATCAGTTCAAAGTTTCATTATTGAAAAAAAATTAGCTCCGGTTTTTTAAATAAGTGAAGTTTTTTTTTCATGTAAAGAAATCGCCTTGCACCGACCAACTTGCAGTCATTTTTTCTTTCATCTTCTTAGAATTGTTACTTACCGGGCAATGTTTCAGTATCGTTGGCACACTGTCCGGGCCGGGGTTCAGGAACTCGATTTGATAGGACAGGTAACCATGCACTTGTAGATGTCGCTTGTTCTTTGAATTTACCAGTAAAAACTTTTTTAATATCTTCAATTGTAAAAGAACAAATAGCTGATCCCATTAAACCCGTTGTGGAAGTTGTAAACACTCCATAGAATTTTGTGTCGTCACCAGGAACTTTGTAGATATCCTCTGAAAGAAGAATATATTAATGAATCTCCATCTATAAAAATTTAGGTGCATAGGTTAGTCTCAGATGCGCTCCTTTAACAATCATCCAATTACAATGAGTCTTTATTGAGTTGTTGTGTGCGCGCGCAGGCACTGAAATGTCTGTGAAAAGAATCCCCCAAATGAATTTTAGATTTTAAAATAGCCTTCACAGTATGCGTTATAAGTACTGGATACTGATGAGCCAATCAATCATTAAATAATGAGGGTTGTTGTTAGAAAACGCATCCAGCCATAAAATAATATCCCAAACCGGCAATATGTTAGTTCCAAAACAATCACATGGAAACAATGTGATAGCTTGAAAACTGAGACGTCTCCCCAATTCGACGTACAGTCTTCTCGAATGCTAATTGTGGACAAAGGTTTCCGGGTCCAAAATGGGCTAGGTTACAGAAGTTTTACCCTAAAACATGGCCTGACCTGATAAGATTCCTTTATTTAAATTTTGACCATTTCTGCAACTGTAGCCTTTAAAATATGTATAACCCTCATAACGACTAAATTGCATAATTTACTGTATTTTTCCATTAAATGTACAAAAGGCGGTATTTATAGATTTTAGGGAATTCTATCAAAAATGGGTAAAAAAAAAATGTTTTTTTTGCAAAATATTGCATATTTTTTGTAGAATTAAATTCCGTTGGGGGAAGGTGGTTTTTTTAATGATAAGGACCCATAAATCGAGTCATGGCCGATCAAAACCTTTCCTAACCTCTCTGAGGGGGGGACGTTTATCTTAACGCTTCCCCAGAGAGGTTAGGAAACGTTTTGATCGGCCATGCCTCGATTTATGGGTCCATAAAAGACTCGTTTTTTCATGAAGTCGCCAAACAGCAGATTAACCAAAAGTTAGGCTATGTTGCACCCACAATTTCGAGATGGTCTGATCGATAATGTATATCGATTATACGACCTTGTCACTCGAGATTGAAACCTAATTTTTTGGAAATTTGAAAAATACTGTCGTATAATCGATATACGACAGTATATCGCCCCCAACGGAATTTAATTCTACAAAAAATATGCAATATTTTGCAAAAAACCATTTTTTTTTTTTGACCATTTTTGACAGAATTCACTAAAATCCATAATTACCCAAAATAGCCATCTTAATATTATCATGGTTGCAGCGACTACTTGTAGTTGTCGCTATGGTCAACTGCTTGTCTAGTAGCAAGGGAGAGGAGGGGGGGATTATGGATTCAATCCCCAGCTGAGATAGGATAATTTTCTTGTATACTTCATCATCTTATAGTGATGATGAAGAAATCATTCATTTAGCGAGGTGTAATTTACTTCAATTGAAATGTCTGTGTTCTCCACTTATATTCAGTATCTGCCACCTCTTGTCTTTGTGCCAACTTACGGATTTCATTAAAGTAGAATGGAAACTCTCCAGGAATACTGCAATTTATTCTTGCTTTCAGATACGTTGCCCAATTTTGACTTAAAATATTTTTTCCTCCAGTATCTCTCTTACAAACTCTTGCTACACGAGAGAAAATACTTTTTCCACAATTAATATACTCAACAGCTGTCTCCCGGAAGAAAAAGAAAACATATTCTCCAATATCATAGGAGCCGACAAAATCTGGTTCTGAAAAAAAACAACACAAAATGAAAATAGTTAGGCAATGTTTTATTATTGGATCCACTCAGATTTATTCCCAAAAGTTAAACCACTTTGGTAGAGTGATGCATATTCAGCTTGCACCGAGAAGGTACCGGGATTGATCCTAGGCGGATGGAAAATTTGAAAAATGATAATTTCCCAAATTTTCTACTAGGTCTGGTTGCTTTTGAGGGTAACTCTTTGTTATTCTTTGGTAATAGCGTTTTAATTGAGCATCTTTGGTAATAGCGTTTTCGACTATTACTATGGTTAGTCAAAACAAAGGGGACCAAAGCTACAAAAGGATCACCCTAGAATATTTTTTTGTTTCTATGTTGGGTTTTATTGGAATCTGTATTCCGAACATTTTCTTTTATTATTTGATGGATCTCTACTGACTAAAGATAAGATTCAATACTACATCTGAGTAGTAGCATTTGGAGTAACCAAGATAAAATCAGCCGCTCCATAGTCAACTCAAAGAGGAGGATGTTGACGTCAGAACGAAAGGTACACTGAAAAAAATCTTTATAACTTTAAGAAATTGCATTGTATTCTATCGCCTTTAAATTTTCTCCAAAAAAATGCATCGGTAGACTTTGAGGAGCTATAATATTTAGAATACACTTCACATTACTGATCACAGTATCAATAAAATTAATATGAATATTTATTAACTTTTAATTAGAATGGGTTTTTGTTTTCCAGTTGATATACTTGCGGATTTAATGAGTATTTTATTGTAAATAAGGAGGGTTCCTTAAAACCACATTTTTTCAATGTAGGCGATTAATTACTCGGGAAAAATCCCGAGCCGGTTTGAGCTAATTGGTGAGTATACATAGCTTGAAGCTTAGAGTGACTGTTAAAAATATATTCTAATTCTATGATGTCTACACAAATTGTGACATAATAACACAATAAAAAATACACCCCTCTCAATTAACCTATAGCTACAACATGATCTGTTTTAAATGTACTATTACACCCCGTGCAATATTTATTTGGCGTAGGGTTTCTTATTATACATCGCAGAGAGTAAAAACTACTTTAGCCCAGCGTCTATGGCACGTTGAATACACCAGTTCCCGATAGATCACTGAAGTTAAGCAACGTCCAACAAGGTTGTGCCATGTGGGTGTCCATGTGGGTTCGCGCCCTCGTGATGCCGGCTATTTTTCCAGCCCTACCCAGGCTGGGTGAGCTCAATGTGAGTATTCCAGCCCTACCCAGGCTGGGTGAGCTCAATGTGAGTAGTTTCCAGCAAATGGAGGGTGAAACCCCCGTCTTGAATGACTAATAGATGTTAAAGAGACGTTAAGCCAAATTAAAAAAAAAACTACTGAAAAATATAATATGAAATGATGTTCTCTACCAGGAGATCAAGAGACAATAATTTATTGTCAACAAACAGAGCAAATCAGATTAGTTCAGAACCGATCAAGTAAACCAATCAACTCTTTCCACGGATTGGGTTTGGTTTGCCTCGTTTGTTTGGTTTTCTTTCTTTTTGTGTGTTTGTAAGTGTTTCGAATTACTCCTAAGGATTGTCTGATTGCCTCACATGTTTCCTAGTTCTTTAGCAAGTAGGATATAGCATGTGTAAGCGAACTAACATTATACCCGGTATAACTTGTTGCTGATACATCCATTAAATCAGCATTATAAAATATTTTTTTCATCGGTTCATAAACAAATGAAATAAGCAATAAGTATAACATTTTATAATTCGAAACGTATACAAATATTGTTATCCGTATCTGTAATCCCCATTTTAAATGCAACAAACCAAGTTTTTGTTTAACGACCTTTTAGAGAGATAAAAAATTAAAATTAAATTAAAAGATAGAACAAGAAAAAAGTTTAGTGGTAGAAATTAAAATTCAAAATGCTAATTTGTGGGACATTCTTTTATTTTTAAGGAAAAAAATAAAAAAAATTCAATTAGGGCCAGGACGCGATGGCAGTATGTAAATTTCTTTATGAATGTAAGACACAGAGCGGGATAGTAATGTAAAAAAGTTTTTTAAAATTGGTTAACCCCTTGGTGTACCACAGAAGACATTTTCAAAACCTCCCAACAAAAAAGTCTGTTTCATCAATTTTCTTTTACTCATTTTTTCTGTTTTGGTTTATTATTTTCAATTTTGAGATCCTGCCAGGAATCGTCTCGAAAAAAAATACACTCCTCAAAGTTTGATATTTTACGTTTCCAGGTTTGAAGAATCCAAAAATCGAAAGAAATAAAATCTGTTTTTCGCTGTACGTCGTGATGGCCAATTTTGCCACCTAGCGTTGACCGACGAGGTTGAAATTTGGTATAATATAGGTCCTATTTGCGCTCTAATTGTGTCCGGAACTTTTGGGTGCAATCGAATACACCCTTTACGAAAATGCTAAAATTTTATTTTAGTATGGAACCCTATATATGAGACTGACGGTGACGAATTAGACCCCGAATGGGATCTACATACCAAATTTCATAAAAACTATTAAAAAATTGTTCATAAAAACGCAAGAATATTGTCCAGGTTGAGCAGCAGCTATTTTTATTTTCAAATATAACACTGGAAGAAGCCACGGAAAATGACACCAGGCTTTAACACTTTTTTTTTTTTTTTTTAATTTGGCTTAACGTCCCTTTAACATCTATTGGTCATTCAAGACGGGGGTTTTACCCTCCATTCGCTGGAAACTTGCCATCCAGCTACCCACATTGACCTCACCCAGCCTGGGTTGGGCTAGAAAAAAGAGCCAACGATACGTGGTGTTCCCAGGCGGTCACCCATCCAAGTACTGACCACGCTCGACGTTACTTAACTTCAGTGATCTGACGGGAACTGGTGTATTCAACGTGGTATGGTCGTTGGCTCAGGCTTTAACACTGAATTTAATTATTTTCTTTTGTTCATTTAAGTCACGTGATTTTCGAAATGAATCAACATATGATTCTTCTTAATGCGAATGTCTAGTGTATTATTATTTCTTCACAGATGGGGGGGGGGTTGAAATAAAAGAACTATTGAGGGTTAGTAAAAAAAAACTAGGTTTTTTTTTAAAAAAAAGACAATTTAAAAAACCAAAAGTTAATTTCAATTGTATTTAATTTTATTATTATGACATTGGGGTTTACGATTGTTCTTGTCTTTTTATTATTTTGCTATATTCCACGCAAAAACATATCAAACTTGGGAAAAAAGAAACTGGAAGGAAGCATGCTAACAACTCTTCTTGTTCACTTTTTCTTTGGTCCACTTGAGTTAGTCCACGGTCTATTCTGAGCTATAATCTTTGTCCATTTCTTTTCATCTTCAGATCTCTGATGATAGTATCGATCCATCGCTTTCGACTATAAATTAATAATCGATTTTTTATCAGAAGAAAAGAAAAAAACCTTGTTCACTAATGTAGCTTTGAGTCGATTATTGTTCGAGCAAATATTTTTGGTTTTTGTGAAGAAAAAAACTGAGTTGTTTAGTATTTTGCATAGCAAACTAGTTCAGCTGGAGATCTTTTTTTACCCATTTTTGTTTAACCCTAGCATTGCCAAGGGGGGAGGGTACAAAGTACCCGCGTTTTAGCAAAAAACTTATAGTAATCAATTTATGATACTTATTTTAATGAGACCTTTAATAATTGTCACAAACAATATTTTCCATCATAGTATATAAAAATATGTATGTTCTAAGCCTTCTAAGGGATGATATTGAAGCCAAACTTTGGGCG
>CM022881.1:8171456-8185313 GCA_012654025.1 Pachypsylla venusta
ATCTGATGTATCGTCCCCAGGTGACGACAACCAGGATCACCCCATTGTGGGATGTTAAAATCACCCAGAACCATTAGTTTTTCATGAGCGAGGGTGTCATTGGCATCCAACTCACTCATGAAATCCTCTAGTGTCTGCTGAGATGTTGGTGGGGGGAAATAGCACAAGGCAATGTAGATGTCCTGGTGATGGACTCTACATCTCACCAACATCGACTCAGTGTTTGGGTTACATATACTTTTCTCCGGTAGTAATGTAATGGAGAAATCATTTTTAATTGCTATAAGAATCCCCCCTCCTATTTTCTTTCCGGTCTTGACAGGATCTCTGTCCTGTCTAACCACCTGGTAGTTCGGGCCGAATAATTCCCTGGAGTTGATGTCGGGGGACAGCCATGATTCGACGATGCAAATGATATCATAATCTTCATTGATGAGATTTAAATAAAAATTGAGGGTGATCTACACGGGTAGATAATCGACATGGTACACATTTTTATACCTTTCTGGACATAGATTTACGATCTCTATTAGGCACCTTAATTGACATTACGAGTATTTTTTTTTTTTTTTTTTTTTTTTNAAATTGTATTTGGCATATTGCTTTACTTTATCTTTTTATTATCAGTAAAAGAATCCGCTGGGCCAGGGCCCGGCACATTTTGTGTCCTTTGTCCCCCCCTCTGAGCGGCCCTGATTGTATTATTAATCTTAATTTGGTAATAGATTTTCATGCTTTGATTAAATAAATAAAAGGAAATTTTAAATACACTTCAGTGTACCAAAATTCTACTCAATATAAGGAAAATTGAACACAGTATAGGTATTGATCAAAATTTGAGGCAGCAGAACTCTGCCTCTTTCGCGGATGCCAAAAAATCAAGGGCCCGTGTAGTGGGGTGTTAATAGCATACCTATATATTAACGGTAATTTTATACAGTGCCTGGTAATTGTATACAATTGCCAATTATGAACATTAACAAAAAACAGTGGCTTAAAGGAACACTCCTTATTTTTTAAATAATACTCCTTGAGTCCGAAAACATATCAATTGTTATAAATACAAACCCTAATTCCATTTGAATTAAAAGTTAAGAAATATTGAAATTAATTATTGATATCCCAATAAGTAATGTGAAAATTTTCTTCATGGAAACTGTCAACACAAAAAATGTACATTGTAAAGAGTACAACTCCTTTAAATCAACTGATGATGCGTTTTTCTTCAACAATTTTTACAGGCGATCTGACTTAGGACACAACACAATTAAATTGATAAAAATTACAAGGAGTTTTTCCAGTGAAAAGACGATTTTTTTTATAAAGACTGAAGTAAACATATTTTAAGCCAACGTCCATGGCACGTTGGATCACTGAAGTTAAGCAACGTCCAGCTAAGTTCTTCCATGTGGTTGTCCACGTGGGTTCGCGCCCTCGTGATGCGGACTATTTCCGGCACAACCCAGGCTGGGTGAGGTCAATGTGGGCAGCTTTTTTTGCAAGTTTCAAGCGAATGGAGGGTAAAACCCCCGTCTGCCTTAATCTTGTTAGATAATTATTATCAAACGCGTAGTACATAATCGGGCGTAATCATACTAGGGAATTGTATGAAAACACAGATCTGATGCGCTGGAATACTTCAAAGTGTATAGGCAAGCTTATTCTCGTTGGACTCCTGTGAGTGAGGGGGGGGGGGGNGGGGGGGGGGGGGGGGGGGGGGGGGTGACAGCATAGCGGAGTGGGAGGAGCATTATTACTTTCATATGTAAAAGGTTTTGGTTAGTTTGACAAAAAGCATTTTTACATTAAATTTATATTCGTATTATTGTGGCTGTTGCTTGCTCCTCGCCCGAATGTAAAGCCAATAATATCTCAAAAGCCTGTCTATCTTTCTTACAAACTGGGGAGATCGTCATCTGATACAAATTTATATACGGGGAGCTAAATTCCTTAGATAGATAAACAAACTAGGGAGATCGTCATCTGATACAAATTTATATACAGGGTGTTAAATACCTTAGATAAACAAACTAGGAAGATCGTCATCTGATACAAATTTATATACGGGGTGTTAAATACCTTAGATAGATAAACAAACTAGGGAGATCGTCATTTGATACAAATTTATATACAGGGTGGAAAATACCTTAGATAGATAAAAAAACTAGGGAGATCGTCATCTGATACAAATTTATATACAGGGTGGTAAATACCTTAGATAGATAAACAAACTAGGGAGATCGTCATCTGATACAAATTTATATACAGGGTGTTAAATACCTTAGATCTTAAATAGATAAACAAACTAGAGAGATCGTCATCTGATACAAATTTATATACAGGGTGGTAAATACCTTATATAGATAAACAAACTAGGGAGATCGTCATCTGATACAAATTTATATACAGGGTGGTAAATACCGTAGATAGATAAACAAACTAGGGAGATCGTCATTTGATACAAATTTATATACAGGGTGGTAAATAGCTTAGATAGATAAACAAACTAGGGAGATCGTCATCTGATACAAATTTATATACAGGTTGGTAAATACCTCAGATAGATAAACAAACTAGGGAGATCGTCATCTGATACAAATTTATATACAGGGTGGTAAATACCTTAGATAGATAAACAAACTAGGGAGATATACAGGGTGGTAAATACCTTAGATAGATAAACAAACTAGGGAGATCATCATCTGATACAAATTTATATACAGGGTGATAAATACCTTAGATAGATAAACAAACTAGGGAGATCGTCATCTGATACAAATTTATATACAGGGTGGTAAATACCTTAGATAGATAAACAAACTAGAGAGATCGTCATCTAATAAAAATTTATATACAGGGTGCTAAATACCTTAGATCTTAGATAGATAAACAAACTAGAGAGATCGTCATCCGATACAAATTTATATACAGGGTGGTAAATACCTTAGATAGATAAACAAACTAGGGAGATCGTCATCTGATACAAATTTATATACAGGGTGCTAAAGACGCAACTAAAAACACAAATAAGGGAGATAAAATAAACGTTATCTGCAAGTAATGATATAGTATTTTTTTTTATCTACCTTATTATGGTTTAGGAAAACAGATATAAGATATCACTTTGTTTGATCGCTTTGGGTATCGGTGTCAGTCACAAAGAAAAGACTTTTGGAGTTTGGAGGCTACTTTTAAATAAATGGTACGGCAAACCGTACTTAGACTTTATCTTCCTTCTTTCACCTAAAATTGTCAACATTCGACTGTTGTCTCTGCTCTTATTCTATATATGTCAATTAGTTCCGGAAGACTTCGACTGTCGCCGTTGCTCTTTAGTAAAATATTCATTCAATTAGAAGGCTGCCAATTCTCATAAAATGAACGGCTGCCTTCTGGTAAATTTTGATTTATTTATACTTGCACGTCTTCCCTTTTGTCGCTGTTCTTTAATAAAATGTTAATTTATTAAGATGTGGCAGCCTTCGATTGTTGTCACAGCTCTTTATGGCAGAAAAAAAAATTGAATTAGATTTGGCAGAAGAAGATAGCCTCATGAGTCCCAAAATTTGTAGATGATATACTGCAAAGAGTGTCTGTTTTAAATTTCATCAAAATGAGGCTAGTAGTTCTAGGGTAACACCCAAAAAATTAACACTTTTTGACCCATAAATGACCCGAGAGGATGCTATCTCCAATATTAAGGTTGTGGTCTCAAGGACTATTGGTGGCAAATTTCATCAAAATCGCACAAAAAATAAAGGCTGGACGGACACACATTTTTTCTAGACCCGTTTTTTCGGAATGTATAGTCGTCATAATACATCCAGAAAACAAAAAAAAAAAAAAAAACANTAGTGAAAAAAAAAAAAAAAAAAAAAACACATTGAGAATTTTCACCAATACAATACTTTGTTTTCCCATACGAGACACAAGAAAAGAAAATTATAAGCCAATTATATAATAATAATCTTATTATAATGCCTTAGTACGCCCCTTAAGGGTCTTGTTCTGCCAGTAGTAAGCCCGATTCGTATTATTATGAGTTAGGTATGTGGTCAAAATCTCATAACGAGGATACCATGCCCCAGCCGGGTTTCGTAACCGCTGGTTTACAGGCCACTGAGCTACTGAGGCTGGTATCTTTGAACCTAATACATGTCCAAATTTCATCAACATTGGATCAAGTGTATAAAAGTTATCCCGGAGTCAAATAAGAAAACTAAAAGATAGCTAGAAAATGTCTCAAATGTCTTTTCTCGTAATAAATTATTCTACACTTCAAAGTGAATATCCTTGTTTTTATTAACAAACGAAAGAGTAACTTTTTGTCATTACGAATTTAAAGCAAAAGGAACAGCAAGCTTAAACAAACGGGAGCAATATTGATATTAATGGGCGCAATTTCAAACAGGAAAAAGTATTGAGGAGCGCGGCAGCGTTCCGCATACCAGGTCGTATACAATGAGAGTTGCATAACCTTTTATCAGGCCTCTCCACAGCCACAGGAAAAATGCTTGGAGTGACTTTTCTTTAATATTTCGCAATCGGTAGCTGATGAGGTAAAAGCAACAGTTTGATAAACAATATTTTCGGGAATACCGAGATAAAAAACACTTTTTTACATTGTCATATCCTCCTTCATCATCATCTCTTTCTACCGAACCGACTTAGCTCGGATATGTCTCATTTGTTTACATCTGGTGAAAGTGTGTGTCTTTTGATATTTTTATCGTAAAAAAGTACCCCATTTCCTCAAAAACTAGTTTTTAATAAGCACTTAAATTTTTAAAATCGTATAGAATTTCAATTAAAAAATAGAATTTGATACACAATGTTTCATAATTCACCAAAAAGTTATAAATGGCAGATTTTCTAAATAAATAGGTGCCGTTTTCACGCTAGGGTAGGTACAATCAAAAATCCAAAATTGAGAAGTACATTTCGGGATAAGCTAGAAAGCTCAAATTTGAAACCAAAAGATGTTCGGCTACACAAAAATAACAACCATGACTTAAATATTGATTTTCTAAATAAATAGCAACCGTTTTCACTCTAGGGTAGCTACGACCCAAAATTGAGAATTACTTCGGGTTAAGCTAGAAAGCTGAAATTTGTAAGAAATAAAATATGTTCCGCAGTAAATATAACATCCTTCATAGCTAAATAGTAGCCGTTTTCTCGATAGGGTATAGATATTGAAGTGAACAACCTGTACATGTAATATTATGTAAACATCCTGTATATAGAACTCGACTAAAAATAGATAGGCTTCTCCTATCTTTTTTTAGATTTCTCCTTTTGTTTACAATGAATCCTCTAGACTTGTAGGAGTGTGGTCGGGGTGAAGGGGAGGAATATGAATGAGTGTGAATGAATGACGTATTATTTACTTTCCCATTTGCGTACTAGAAAAATCTATTATTATAGAACGCAATGTTTGTTTACTTCCAGAAGGGTCGCTTACTGGATAGTTTGGGAAGCTTCCAGATAAACATAAGAGATGTATAAATACAGGGGTTGGGTCGCGAGAAGATGTCAGTGAATATTATTTGAGTGATAAACAAAGTCAATATAATTTTGGAAGCGAGATCGATAAGTTGCGTTTTCTAACTGATAATTTCGTGATTAATTCGTGTGTATTTTTGAGTGTTTTTATACGGCATTTGCGAGGTGACAGTATTCGAATTTTTGTGTTACGTTTTTTTTTTATTTATTGTATTTTTTTTAATAAATTATTTTAAGTTTTTATTTTATTAATTTTTAAAGTTAGTTAACGCGTTTTTAATCCACGACTACTTAATCCTCGAACCCTAAGTCTACAACAATATCATAAAAAATCCATAATTGAAATGTACACTTCTAGATAAGCTAGAAATCAGGAAATTTAAACAAAAATGTTCCAACGTACAAAAATAACTTCCTCGAGTAAAATATAGATTTTCTAAATAATAAACAGGGGCCGTTTTCACTTTAGGGTAGCTATGACAGAAAATCCACAATTGAGAAGTATGGATTATTCCAAATAAGAGCCCCATATTTTTCTTGTAAACCAACAACCTCTGGGCCAAGTGTCAATACTCCTAGAAATACAATCATCTGACATTACGTTAATGTCAGATGATTGTATTTCAAAAATAGTTGGAAATTTAAGATGGGAATTTAAAATTGAGACTTTACTTTGCGCTGAGTGGTAAAGATCAACTTCAATAAATAATAACAATAAATCTACTTTTACAATTTTGTTCTTTTCAAAATATTTAAAGTGGACAATTTGAAATTCATTAAAAAAATCACACCTTTGTAATTAGGAAACGAGTTATGCGTGTTTCCGTTCCTCAGAGCTCCGTTATTTTTCTTTTCGAGACGTCCTAGCCACTGTGCCTGTGATTCAGAAAATTGGTCATATCTTGAAAACATTTTTTTTTTTTTTTTTTTTTTTTTTTTTTTTTTTTTTTTTTTTTTTNTTTTTTTTTTTTTTTTTTTGTGAAATAGGTACATTTACGACCGAGCACACTAATCTTCGGGATAATCTTAAATCTAAAGTGAAAGACCAAACCTTAAGACGCCTGCTAAAGAGCTAACAATAGGCATGATCAACTTTGTTTTTCAGGGTATAAAATGATATAAATTTCATCGTCACACACAGGAAATCGCAACACAAACATAAATACTAACGCAAAGCACCCCATACTCATTGTTCGCGCTGAACGTATAACTCCGACTCATCCCCCTTTTGTTTGTTTACAAAAAATAAAATAAAGAGCACACCGTTGTCATCTAATGGCATTATAAAAACATTTTTCGACAAAATTTAAAGGAAAGACCACAAGAAGAAAATATGTCTTCACCACATAAACCTTTGCAGTAATTTTCATTAGGAAAAATTTTCGGGGTAATGAGGAAAAGGGGTTCAAAGTGTAAAATAAATTAGGGGTTACCAAACTATAAGATTTAATGTTCACATCACTAATGACCTTTGACGATGAAGTAGTCGAGGCGTGGCCTTCTCGCCTGAGCAGTTGAATTCTAATTACCCCATAACTGCTATCATCAATAGTGTTGTGTTGCCATAGTCCATACATAAGACTTTTTTTTTAATTTGGCTTTAACATCTATTGGTCATTCAAGACGGGGGTCTTGAATGGAAACTTGCAAACCAGCTACCCACATTGACCTCACCCAGCCTGGGTTGGGCCGGAAAAATAGCCAGCATCACGAGGGCGCGAACCCACGTGGACACCCACATGGCACAACCTCGCTGGACGTTGCCAGTGATCTATCGGGAACTGGTGTATTCAACGTGCCATAGACGCTGGCTATACATAAGACTGCACCTCTAAATAAAATGAGTGAATTGCTTCACATGAGATGTAAAGCGGACGAAAATTGTAAATAAAAATTTGTCTTAAATGTGTTTGACTGAATTCTCTAAAAGAATTAGAGATCTTTTAGAGATATCCATATACTTCGCTAACAGAGCGTAAATCTTGTTACTCGCTTTCAAGTTTTTGCCGATTTTCCACAGAGAGGTTATAATCTTGTCACGATGTACTTACCCGTGTTACAAGTAGATCCTAATATTGCTACACTATTTTCAGATAAATACGTTTTGCCGGGCAATATAGCGGAATATAGCGGTCAAACTCGGTCAAAGTAGTAATTAATTTTTAGTAATTTAGAAACCCTTCAAAAAGATTTTGTCTCTAATGACTTTACTAATCATATCAGCATTTCTGACGCTCTTCTCTCCCCTCAACACCAAAAAACGGGGGAGGGGGAGAGAGAGTAAAGGGCTTTTACTATATCTATCCCTACCTTTACCCGAACTTTTTGCCCTTTTGTAAAAACATTACATTATCTTGAAGACACTTTTGTTTTTGAAAAGGTTCTCGGTTTCCTAATATAATTATTCAATGTGATATGTGTGCGCCAGAATTGCTCATTGCTTTCTCATTGTTACTTGCACATACTTCCTCTTTGGAATACATTTTAGTTTGAATAAATGTAATGGTATATTCAGGGGCGGATACAGGTCTTCAGTTGAGGAGGGGACGATAAAGCGTTGGGCTTTAATCTGATGTGATATTTAGTATTAAAAATATTTTTTTTAGGAAATAATCTATACAAGATGTTCAAGGAAAATAGCTCGACTATTAACTAACAGACTTCGGAATTAGCCATATTCATCATTAATGAAATTGAATCTGTATTTTTTTAGTATGAATATTTCACACACGAAATTGAAGCATGAATGCGTTTTCTTTTAAACACACATTTCTAAAGTCTGTTTTCGAGGGGCGTGGGGCTAAGCTGAGGAGGGCGATCACCCCTAGCGCCCTCCCCCTGTATCCGCTACTGGGTATATTTCGTTGATAAAACGTCACATTACAAATGCTTATAACCATTTGATGATCAATATACCAATTCCCTTTAGATCACTGAAGTTAAGCGGTGCTTAACTTCAGTGAAAAAAAAGAAAACATTTGGGAGATTAAAAGTATTACATCCGCATTACTTGTCCGTAAATTGTGATTTTGTTTGTTTCCTAATCTCTTAATTTATTTATTAACATCATCATCATAGGTTAACAGCCGTGGGGGGGGGGGGTTACAACAATTCGCCATGAGTTGTTGATACTTGAATGCAGTAGCTTCTCCTTGCTTTCTGCATGGGTAATGGAAAAGTTATCGTTTCCAACTCTGACCGTAGTCGCCTTTTACGACAGGCACCCTGTCGTAAGTATTCTTTTAATGTTCCTCTATCCACAGGGGACATAGGAAGGATATAGTGCAGTAGCTTCTCCTTGCTTTCTGCATGGGTAATGGAAAGGATATCGTTTCCGACCCTGTCCTTAGTCGCCTTTTACGACTGGCATGAACTTGAGTGTCTTGGAAGTATTCTTTTTATGTCCCCCTATCCACAGGGGACCTAGGACTTTTAATTAATTATTTTTAGGTAAAGAACACTAAAAACCACACTAGAGGTTATGCAAAAAAAACCGATAATAGAACTCCGAAAACTGTAATGGAAATACAGGTATACTCCTGTTTGTGTTTAGGATATTGTTTTTACCAAGAACGAGGATTGGCCTCATGGGCTGGTCTCTAAACCATATTTTGACGACACAACTCCTCCACCTATGAATGTAAACTTTATTCTTATCTAGCCTCCTAACACCCACCTGTTGAGTTGGATTTCAAGAATTCCCCAAAAAAATTTAAAGAAATTAAAATACATAAACATTTTGAGCTATACAGGGTGATTCAGGTTATTTGTATCATGGGAATAGGAGTTGTAGAACATGAAAAAAGAATCACTTTTTACAGGTGGGACTTTTTTGTTTAGGGCTTAGTTTGGGAGTTATCGCTAAAATCGTGATTTTTTTTGATAAGCTGATACGTCCTTTAAAAATGGTCCGATTTTCAATAATTAAAATGATCTGAAATGCTAATTTTAAGCTACATTTGTTTAGTTCTATACATTGACCAAATCAATGTAACAAAATGGCGGCCATTCAAAATTTTCAAATTTGATTTTCTCGAAAACCACTCCATGGAATTTTAATTTTTTTATCTCATTTTTGTAGAAATAAAAATCACTACAAACTTTACAAATATTAACCCTTATGCCTTTTTTATGGCCGAACGTCTGTTAACCAATGCAAAAAGCATTGAGACTTAATCACTGATTCTAACTTATTGGCCAGCAGTAGGTAAAATTTCTATTAAAAAACTTACCTTTTGCTATTCTAGGCTCCCTCGAACTGTCTTCCATTCGGAACATGGATTGGGAGGGGTGGACCGAGGAGTTGGGTAGGAAGATCCACCGATTTAAAACCTCTGGACTACTATTTTGGGGCCACATGCACTCCTTAGTTTATCAAACCCCAGTTGCATCTGAAGAAGAGACTTAGTCGCTAGAGTTTTAGTAGCTGCCCAAGAAATAAGTGACAGACCGGATGTATTACGAAAAACTGTGACGCAGAACATGTTGTTGAGGTGCCGTAAGTGCATAGAAACCGTTCGAGGGAGCCTAGAATAGCAAAAGGTAAGTTTTTTAATAGAAATTTTACCTACTGCTGGCCAATAAGTTGGCATCAGTGATTAAGTCTCAATGCTTTTTACATTGGTTAACAGACGTTCGGCCATAAAAAAGGCATAAGGGTTAATATTTCGGAAAAATGTTCGAAGTAAAGTTTGTAGTGATTTTTATTTCTACAAAAATGAGATAAAAAAATTAAAATTCCATGGAGTGGTTTTCGAGAAAATCAAATTTGAAAATTTTAAATGGCCGCCATTTTGTTACATTGATTCGGTCAATGTGTAGAACTAAATAAATGCAGCTTAAAATTAACATTTCAGATCATTTTAATAATTGACAATGGGAACATTTTTAAAGGACTTATGAGCTTATCAAAAAAATCACTTTTTTAGCGATAACTCCCAAACTAAGGCCTAAACAAAAAAGTCCCACCTGTAAAATGTAATTCTTTTTTCATGTTCTACAACTCCTATTCTCATGCTACAAACAACCTGAATCACCCTGTATATGCGAATAATAAGATACATAGCTTTTGCAATCGGTTAAAAAATACTGGCATTGCAAAATAAAGGATGTAGTGTCAATTAATAAAGCGAGTCTGACCAAGAGGAGTGGCAATTTTTTCTCTAAAAAATATATTACCATTTTTGCAATGAAATTTATAAATTTCCTAACCTCTCTTGTTGGGGGAAAATAGTGCAAATGCAAATGGTAAGGGTTAGTACAAAATAGGATATTTTGACACAACTCAAGAAGATAGAGAACGTTTTTACGGTCATGTCTTTTTGGCGAATGTAAGAGCATTATATGGGGATTGTATTTCCCCAACGCATTACGGGGAAATATATATGGTGGAAAAAAAACTAAAATTCCGGTGTTGATCAAAACACTGGTCCCCATGGCTAGCAGGATAGCTATAGTTTCCAGCAGTGTTTTTTTGAAACTTAAATTTAACATCCTTCTCTTTCTCGTGCAATATGCGTTTAGTGTGGTTTTATTTCATCCGCAGCTTTGTCAATTCCAAATGACATGGCAATTATCAAGTTGAGTCTTTTGTTTCCATTTCAATGAACATGCAAGTTCAGATGTTCTTATTCTGGACCTACCACAACCAATGTAGATTGTACACAAAAACAATTCTGTAGCAATACATTCACCATTGCGGTTTGCTGTGTTTAGTTTTTAAACTAATATTTATAATAGGTATCGGCTCCTGGTGTTGACTTATCCGGTGCCCCTCTGTATTGTTCTATTGTGTAATTTATTATCATTGTAATCTGATTATTGGATTAAGTTGAATATTATGATATTTTAATAGCTTCGTTGACTCATTACACACAGATCAATAATAATAATCACCATGTTTGTAATATTTTGTGTCATCATGGGACACATACAGAGTGGTCCTGAAACTCAGTGACAGCGGACTATAAGGGTGAAATATTGGATCATTTCCAAATAAAAAATATTCCCATACAAAATGACCGATTTCGCGTGGTTTTATGCCATGAGATAATTGAGTTCAAAGTTTCATGAGGAAACGATGACCACATAAATTTTGACACATATTCATCTTAAAATATATACATATAGCATAATTAAACCATAATTTATTATGTAAAATTTTGTGTTAATTCCGAAAATGAAAAGTGCTTCCAAGTAGGAATACAACAAAATGTCGGATATTTTGAAAACCACGCGAGATCAGTCATTTTATATGGGAATATTTTTTGTTGGAAATGGTCTCTCATCCCTAGGCCGTTGTGAGTATGTTTCAGGAACACCCTGTATGTGTGTGTAGTCCAATTTTTATATTTTGAGAGCAACACCTTGAATGTTGAGCTACGTAGCTGGTCAATATCCCTGCAAAATGGTACTCGCTCGGCCCGTATAATGTTTAATGGTATACTTACTGTCCAGCCATTTTGAATCGTATTTAATAGTTCTTTTGAAGGTGTACTCTTTTTTCCCCGTTGTAAAATTAAACAAATCAGTTCTGAAAATGATATTATCAGCTTTTGTAAATTCAGCGTTAGTTCCAGAATAAAGAGCTGGAAGGTTTCCTGGATTGCCGTTTTCTACCCAAATTGCAGTTGAATTATCAGTTGGATCATAAGGACATTTAGCGATTCCTTGACCAATTCCAGGGACATGCTCATGACGGCCCAAATGGGTTAAATTGTTCTGAAAACAGAAGAGAAAAATGGTTCATAAAATAAAAAAAATTGCCGAGGTCCGAATATCTCGTTTACATAAAAACAAACGAAGTGATATTAATATACCTAGTCTAGTTGTCTATTAATAGGTGATACTAGCAGGCTGTACCCGCTTTGCTTGGCACCTTAGAGGCATGAACGTCCACGTGCTAATAGTATACTATGATTTTCCATATAAAGATCCGAAATTCAGCTGCAACTATTCTGGGTTCTCAGCCTATGGTTTTGCGGAGCGTTTTGGATTAAAAATTGGTATTCTATAAATTCCCATACAAATAGCGGAAAATCGGCCGTAACAGTCCAATAGTTTTGAATTTCGATCATGTTAATTGTTAAGGAGGTGAGCATTCCATCAATTTTACGGTTTAGGCTGTAAACATACAATTAGAAATTTGTGAATTTTATTTTGCCGGATACCGGATTCGAACTTGTAACACTGGAATGGCTAGTCATAATTTTGCAAACTATGTCTCAAATGTAGCTTTAGAAGCCACCTAAAACTTTTTCGCTATGAGTTGATATCTTGTCGCTCCTTGGGAATGAAAGTTCGTTCAATAGTAAGTTGTTGACTCTATCACGAACAGACAGACACCGCGGGAGTTTTATAATACGTATATCGTTCGTGTGGAATAACCTTCAACCCCAGAAAAATTATCAAAATTCCAAAATGTTGCACAGTTTTCGAGTTCCAGTCGATTCTTCGATTTTTCAAGGAAAATACTATTATCACGGGAACGGTATGCCATCAAGACACCAAGCGAAGCAGGCAAGCCTGCTGGTTTATATTACAAAAGTTGTCCTAAATGTTCTGTAAAATGTGCTGATAAACCATCAAATTTGAAATATCAACACTTACTTGATATTGTCGATCAGAAATCTATCTTAAACCTAGTCGATTATTATTTTTTTTTTTTTTTTTTTTTTTTTTTTTTTANTGTCTGTTACTGCATAATTATATTTCGTCGCAAATATACAGCGTGCCCCAGAATGTCTTCTCTTTGTCTCTCATCCCAAAGTGGTACCTAGCCATAGGGTAAAACGTCTTCTATAGCGTAAAAACGGCTTCTATTTTTAAAAATCAACATTTTACTCTCGGATATTATGTTTTGTGCTATTGAACGACTCTGTATCGATTTTTAGTTTTCTGTCTCATCCTTAATGAAGTAGAAAGCTAAAAATTGTATAGGTTTTCTGAATATCGATATTTCAGTGGTGAAAACCGGAAAATTTCATATTTTTTATGGTATCCTAATATAATATTTTGGGAGTCCACTCCTGTATCGTTATCTGCTTTAGTTTCCTCTCAAAATTTTATAAAAAAACGCTAGAAAGTGTGATTTTTTGTGGTAACTCGATTTCAAACTACGAGAAATCTGTGTGCAAACAGTGCATGATGACACAAAATATTACAAACATGGTGATTATTATTATTGAGCCTTCATTCCCTGTACCAACTAAGTTTTACGTTTTATACTTAATTCATAAACGCAACGGTAAGAGCTTGGAAATGCGTGTAAGAAAGTACAAATATAAAAAGCGGATGGTTGTATCGACATTTAAAGACATTTTTTCTTTTTCTTTTTTTTCTTAGAATTTAATG
>CM022881.1:8187052-8198590 GCA_012654025.1 Pachypsylla venusta
TCGGTGGTAGACTGATGGAATGATTAAGGAAGAGAAAGTCTAGTACAGTGGTGAAAACCGGAAAATTTCATATTTTTTATGGTATCCTAATATACTATTTTGGGAGTCCACTCCTGTATCGTTATCTGCTTTAGTTTCCTCTCAAAATTTTACAAAAAAACGCTAGAAAGTGTGATTTTTTGTGGTAACTCGATTTCAAACTACGAGGAATCTGTGTGCAAACAGTGCATGATGACACAAAATATTACAAACATGGTGATTATTATTATTGAGCCTTCATTCCCTGTACCAACGAAGTTTTACGTTTTATACTTAATTCATCAACGCAACGGTAAGAGCTTGGAAATGCGTGTAAGAAAGTACAAATATAAAAAGCGGATGGTTGTATCAACATTTAAAGACATTTTTTCTTTTTCTTTTTTTTCTTAGAATTTAATGAGCTGAATTGAAATTCAATGTTGAAAAGTAAAAGAAAAGAACTTGAATAGTCTGAAAGAAACATTTAAAGGTAAAAAAAAAAGATTTTAAAATTGATAAAGTTACAGGAAAGTTATTTGTGAATAATAAAAAAAGAAGAAAAATACAAAATATTAAGACAAGAAAAAGAGGGTGAAAGAGGAGAGTGGGAGATAAGATAATAATAATAATAAGTACATATTTTTCATGTTCNATATGGCCCAAAAGCAAAATGGCCGAATATATTTGATCTTTATTTTGTCATTTGGCTTCCCGTCAAACAATTTTTTCAGCCAAAATATCTCTAAAATTTCTGCACGAATACAATACTTTATCTTCTATGGAAGAGAAAGTAAAAATAATGTATTTCGTTAAGTAAATCAATTCCTTCAGAAGGAACAAGGAAAACTAGTAAAAGTTGTGTGAATTGTAGACGTCACCAGAACCAGAATGGAAAGAGCTATATGAAATTTGGTGCCTATTCATATCTGAGCGCATGGCAGTGCGCCACGCCAAGTTCCGGAAAGCACCAGTGTATTTTTACACGAAGCAATTCACCAGGTTCTTCAGATATCCAATTCTACAGGGGATAGGTCATTGAAATTTTGAACATACTCTAAGAAAAACTGACCAAGTGTAAAGTCGATATTACTTTAAGAGAATTGAGACAAAAGAACGTGCAATAATAAATTTAAGTGCGGGATATACAGCAGCAACAATAAACTTGGCCCCAATAATAGATATCTCTACTTTCATAGGCGGATTTTTTTGGGAAAGTGGAGGTGGATTTTTTGTGAGTCAATTTCATACAAGAAATTGATGAATACCTACAACTTGGGTTGAAGAATATATTGTTGGCCGTAATTATCGGTTGAAGGTCGCTTTTTGGCGGTTCTGCCTAAAACTAGAATGGAAAGAGCTAGAACTTGAAATTTGGTGCCAATTCATATCAATTTCATATAAGAAATTGAAAAATACATCTCAATAGTTTGAAGTGTAATATTATCGTAGGACTAATAGTTTGTTGTCCTTTGAGTCAAATCCAGCCTGTATGGAAGATGATGGAATGAGGACCGATCAAGAAGTGTAATATATAATTGCATATCTGCTCTGGATTTTATGCATGGAATCCAAAACTACTTTTCGTTATGCAAAAAAAAAAAAACCTACGGAAAACCGTACTGAACTTTATCTTTCTTTAAAGTTTGGTGCGTATTTAGGTATATCAATTTTATACTTAAAATGCGCAACGAAACTTTGGTTTTAAATATACTCTGGACAGTTTTTTTGACACTTTTTAACGGGTTTTACGAATTCTATATAAAAAGAGAATGATAAGGGCTAGAGCTTCAAAGTTGGTAGCTATTTATATATATTTTATGCATGGAATCCGAAACTACTTTTCGTTAGGCAAAAAAAAAAAAATCGTACGGAAAACCGTACTAAACTTTATCTTCCTTTAAAGTTTGGTGCGTGTTTATATCAATTTATGCGCAACGACACTTTTGTTTTAAATATACTCTGAACTGTTTTTTTTTTTGACACTTTTTGACGGTTTTCACACGAATTCTGTATAAAAAGAGAACGGTAAGGACTAGAGCTTCAAAGTAGGTAGATATTTATATCTATTTTATAAAAAAAAAAAAAATATGAAAAGCGTAATAATTTAATTAACGTTATGTTTATTATTGCTTCATGCAAGGAAGAAAACAACTCGGTACGTGTGTGTGTGACCGCCTGTCTGTAGTGCCATTGGTACGTACCAAGTTGTTCCAAAGGTGGAATTAATTATCAGATCGAGTGTTTTTTTTTTTACTTTCCTTATCCTAATATAAAAAGGAAAGTATTGAAACTGAAATTTTCGATGTCGAGTTTTCATTCAATGTTAAAACACGTTTTTTGGGGTCAGAGCCCAAATGTCGAGTTTCAGCTATTGGTACGTGAATGTGTGACCGTCTGTCTGTTACAGACCCTGGGGACTTGAAAACGTGTTTTGGCATTGAAAACTCGACATCGAAAATTATTTCAGTTTCGATTTTGAGGAAAATCCACCTTTGCCGGGAATCAAACTTCCGATCTCGACTTCAAGAGACAAGTGTCCTTATTTGTCTAGCAAGCAAGACTGTTTCGATTCAAACGAAAACAGGAGACATAATATTCACTAAAAAAATAGATGCATTTTGATGACTCGAACCCACGTCCGAAATTCTCAAAACAATTTAGGTAACACAGTTCCTGATAATTGAGGAAATTGCGATTTCAAAAAAGTAGGCTTCTGCATACATTTTTTTCCTCAAATTATCAAAAGTATTAACCATTATTCTGATGAAGGAAACTTAGTCCACCAGATAGGTGCCAAGATTTTCTTGATAATGGTTTCATTGGAATCCTCATTCAAAAATTACATCAAAAATCACTATAGATGGAACACGACAAAACCTACCGACCATGAGTCATATATTCACAATCAGACACACTCTCACGGATCAATGGCTGAAACTCGAGATTTGGGCTCTGAGGACTCAACACATATTTTGGCATTGAAAATGGAAAATTTCAGACCAACTGATTTTTCAATAAACAATTTTCCATTATGTTACTTCTGTGTTCAAAAATACAAAATTCATTTGCTTCACATTTTTTCTCATAATATTTTTAAATATTATGAGAGTTTGCTGGGAGTGTGGGTGGGGCACAACTGCTTATATTACCCATTTATCACATCTGTGTAATATTTTTAGACATTTGCCTGGCTCATATTTCATACGTGTTTTTTCTTCCTTTTCTTCGAAATTCTAAGACTATCAGATAATTCAGGAGCTGATCAGATGATTGCAAAGTAGCGACCATTTTATTGCAAAGTAGCGACCAGTTTGAGGTGACCAATATTTTGACTCATATTAAATTAGTAATTCCCTCCACTATACAGGGTGTCCCACCAAAGTTGGACAACTCAAATTACGCGGCTCTTGATTCATGTAGGTACTCAAATTTGTCTACAAAAAGAGTCCTAATTTGAAAGAAATACACGAATTGAATGAGCCGTTTTCAATTTGGTGTCTTTTTATCTACTACCCCGTAGCCCTGCGACATTTTCAGTTAAAAGATTATATTTCTTTTAATTCGCAAAAAATCGAATGCATATTTAGTCTTCTCATACAATTTCACGTCTTTTTGACTACCCATTATACAGGGTGATACAAGAAAATATGTGTCACACCCTGTACAACATTTTACTTTTGTTTTTCGATATGACCAATGAAAAATGTGTAAAATTAATCAAGAATTGAGGGTCCGTAATAAAATTTTCAAAAAACTCAAAAATAAAAAAAGTCATACAAACATTTTTTATCACGTTATCGAAAATTTTAATCAACATCGAGTTATTCGAGATTTAGAAAAAAAGTAGGTCGAAAAAAAACACCCCGTATGTAAAATCTTAATAATGAAAAGTACTCAAAAGCTATTAAGATGTAAAAATATCAAATAAAATTCAGGTCGACCCATTTAAAAATCGAAAGTTGGTACCTCTTTTTCTGACTTCTGAACCACCCTGTATAAAAAAAAATCATGACTGAAAGCGCATAATTAAGACATGTAGCCTGATTTTTTTTTCTTTTTAAAACTCCAACAAGAGCCGAGTAATTTTAGGTGTCCAACTTTGGTGGGACATCACCCTGTATATACCGAGGAGGCTGCCTTTAGCTCAGCACACAATATTCAAAGATTGAATTTCATTCATCTAAATTTGTTTTTTTCGTCATTTCTGAAGTTGGAGATTCTAAATAAAAAACAAACTAAACTGACTTTCCCAAGGAGTAGCCCCTGGCAGACGAAGCCATTCCTAAATTTCTCACCATCTCTGCAGAACGTCTGGTATTGCCGGAATCAGTTGCACAATTCCTGAATCACCTTGATTGGGAACCTTACGTTGCGGAGGGTTAAAACGGGGTCAAATAAAATTTACACGTCTAGCGTGTTTGGTTTCAAAATGGCGGCCATTTGAAATTTCCAAGATATGACTTCCAAGAGTGTCTAAAACTATTAGGCGAATTATTTCTAAAAGTAGGCGATCAGTGCCTCTCTGGCTTATATCAAGTATAGACACGTATCACTTTGTACAGGTGGTTTAATTTGGGATATAATTCCATGCAAAATTTCAAAACTCCACATAAAGCCGTTCATAAGATATTCAGGTGGTCTCGGACTTTTGGGACACTCTGTATAAAATTCTCGTGTTACGGTGTTTGTTACCATACTCCTCCAAAACGGCTTAACCGATTTTAATGAAATTTTGTATGTACATAAACTACCCAGACCTTGGGATTATGTGTACTGGTTCCACAAACATACATTTTGAACAGAGTACTTACATAAACTACCCAATTCTTGGGATTATGTGCACTGGTTCCACAAACATACAATTTGAATAGAGTACTTACATTTACTACCCAATCCTTGGGATTATGTGCACTGGTTCCACAAACATACAATCTGAATAGAGTACTTTTATAAACTACCCAGTCCTTGGGATGATTATGTGCACCGGTTCCACAAACATACAATTTGAATAGAGTACTTACATAAACTACCCAATCCTTGGGATTATGAGCACTGGTTCCACAAACATACAATTCGAATAGAGTACTTACATAAACTACCCAATCCTTGGGATTATGGGCACTGGTTCCACAAACATACAATCTGGACCCATCTCCAATTGGTTGAATTACTCGGATATGATTTCGACAGTCAAAATGCTAAAACAAAAGAAAATATTTTTGTTGAATTGGGATACTATGTCACGTAAATCCATAATGAGATAAAGAAAATACTATATCTTCACTTGACTATAAAGTCAAGTGAAAAGAAAATATATTATTTGAGTTTATAAGAAGTATATGTCATAATCTAATACCTCCGCATGACTGGCTAATTTAATAAATGGGATCTAAAAAAATAGTTAAAAAGATTAGTCTTACACCCAAGAAATTTTTACTTTATCTTCCCATATACGAAGTATATTCAGGTAAGTATAAAGTATTTATTCTATTGGTGAACACTTTCGATATCATTTACAACGAGGAAATATACATATATACAACGAGCGTCTCAGTCAAACTCCACCATTCGACTCGACTAGACTGATGATGAATCGAATGATTCGAAACCAGTTTCTTTTTTAAATAATTTACAAATGGTGTTTTTTGCTTTGCTGGCAGTACTAATGTTGTTGCGGATCTACTGCAGGTAGTAGCGACCCCCTTTTAATATTTACATTTCTTCTTCGTTTAAGATAGTCAGTTTAAAGTTTAGCAAGTTTAGCTTCAGCATGTCACCCACAATAACTCAACAAAATATTTTAAATTTAATATAATTATCCTCACATAAAACATATTTTTAAAATTGCTTTTAAATTTTAACACGTTCCCTGCAATGTAAGACGCCAGTGCGGAAAATGGAATCGCTCCTTTAATATTACATTCTCAATGTTACATTGCACAATTTAATGACAGATTTGTTAGATAATGGGGTAGTTGCTTTATTTATTTTTATTTTAAATATCAAAAGTAAAATTAAAGCCAAAGTTGATTTTTTTTAATTCGAAGTGTTAAGATGTTTTGTGACCAGCGTTTGAGTATTCGGACCTACTACAGAAAATGTTCAATGGTTTGATAACAACTTATACAATCAATATAACTAATACCGTCTTATCCTCAACTTAATCTGTCTAAAAACAGATATAGACTTTTAAATTGAGGTTGTTCAGATTTTAAAGATCAATTGATTCCAAAGATCCTGGATCTTTATATTTTTTATGTCAGTGGATATTTCTTCTTCCAGACCACAAAGTCATCATGCAGGCAATGCTATATCTTTTAGTTATATAAATAGAGGATAATAGATAACCCCAAATCTGTCTTAATTTTAAAATTTAAATAATGGTATAATTGCCTAACTTTTAAATTTTGGACTCCAACGAAACCATAAGAACAAAACGTACAGGGACCAAACGATATTTTATAATTGTAGCACGAATTATAAATAATGTCTTGTATACAAGAGAACCTAACAGAACTTTCTCTAACTAAAAATGCAATTATTAAAAAAAAATTATGCTAAATGAAAAATATAAAATACTACTTGAGAATATCGCGTAACAGACGAAAGCGCTCGTGACTCGGCTTATTATTTGTATAGTTGATACACAATATTTTATTGAAAAAAATATAAAAGGAACCTATAAAAAAATCTACTATCGCCTTTTATGAGGAATAGTCTGGAATATGAGGAACCTTATGATCGGGTCGTCTGCGGGTGGGTTGCTCATGTTATGGGCGCCGTCTGTGAGGAATTCTCGAGGGTCTTTACTTCTACTGCCTAAACACAGAAACCACTAAATAAACCAACCACCAAAAATGTAGTTTCCAATGGGCAATGATCCCCAAAATGATAAAGAAAATACACAACTGATTAGCAGATACATTTTGTATTAGACAATTATAACATGAAAATTGAAGATATTATATGTATTTTTATAATTGTATTGACAATAAAATTATGTATTCTGATGGCATATTTAAAAATTATGGTATTCTTCTAAAGATGTTTCAATTTTAAATCTCAATCAAGCAAAACGCTAGTTTTGCAACGCCAAGAAAAACAAAACCAGCGTGTTATGTAGCACGGTAAACCCAGTTTGTAGGTATCTTCACATTCAATTCTGACCCTTTTGAACTAAACTTTTTTTTTTAATGATATGCCTAACAACTATTTAACCCCCAAAATGTTTTGTTCATAGGCCACTAAACTGCTTTTATTAGCTGAAGCTTATATCCTTACTCCGCAGTCAGAGTGTTATTTTTTATAAAGTGTAAGAGGAATATTAGGGGAGAAAGTAATCGCAAAGAAGGATAACTTAAAAGTAAATCCATTACCTAGTTCGATCCCTCGAATATAAAATTATAATTGTATTAAAGTTACTAGAAGTGAGAGGAGACAAGAAGAGTAAATTGAAAACTATCAGAACCAATAATACTCAAAATTATTATTAAAAACCATATTGCTATCTTTCGAGCACACTTCCCTCTCTCTCTCTCTCTCTCTCCACAGATATTGAAAATTGTAAAATGTTTTTTTTTCTCATCTAGGAGGAAAAAATAGAGTGAAGGAAACACTCCACAGTGTGAAATTAATGAAATCTGGCACCGGTATTCCTTGAGGACATAATTCGAGCCAAAAAATTAACACTGGAGATGGCACCCACTGGTGCACTTAAGGGTCAAAAGGGGTTATTTTGGGATGACCCTCTAGAACTTAAACGACAAGACCAATTTTAATGAAATTTAAAAGAGACACCCTTTGTAACATACTATCGACAAATTTTGGACCTCATGACGCTATCTTCATCTGGGAGCCTTTTAGGGCACCCAACCTGAAATTTGGGTTACTTCTCTCAAAGTGGCAATATCACTCCAATTTTGATTAAATTTAAAACACACACTCTTTGTAACATATTATCGACAAAATTTTTGGTCTCATAGGGCTATCTTCATCTGGGAGCCTTTTAGGGTTCCTATCAAACCTGAAATTCGGGTTATTTCTCTAAAAGTGGCAATATCACTCCAATTTTCATGAAATTTAAAATAGACACTCCTTGTTACAGATCTATCACCAAAATATTAATAAAGTAGTATGCACTACAAAGCAAATAAAAACAGAAATATTTATAGTGTATCTTCTTCCCTGAATTTATATCACTAAGAGTTAACGAGTTTGAATTTTGATATTAACACGTTTATTTGAATTTAAGTCTCTATACCTTCATACTCGTACAACATTTCAGCTTCTTACCAGTTGAAACTAGTTTTCGAGTATATGTTCTTCCCTAAAGCGGAACCGTTTTGGAGCACCGGGAGTTAAAGAGTTTGAATATAAATAAATTTTCCGCTTAATTGCATGTAAATATCTAACTTTTATATGCAAAATTTCAGTGTTTCATCAGTGTATTGTCTCCCTTAAAGCGACACCGTTTTCGAGCACCTAAAACGTTCAAATTTTCGGATTTTTGTCTTTACTTGGATGTCAATCGCTAACTTCATGCAAAATAGATGTATATGTAAAAAGTTTTTTTTTAAGAAACTTGATTTTTTTAAATAATGCTGTTACCATGTTATATTTTGGGCAGATCTGAGTGGGTGCCATCTATCGAATGTTCAACACGCTTGCTGTCGAGCTGAACGGCAATTATAATCTTATACTCGTGTCGAGAGCTAAGATTATAATATTGTAACAATATTGATTTTAATATTTATACACCTGACAGTAATGGCAACGAACGTGTTCGAGACGTTCTTTGACGCGTTCAGCTTGTGAAGATTTAAGCAGTGGCAAAATGGACACTGCACTTAAAAGTTTAAAATGAAATGGTCACTTTCACAGGCATGTATTTTTCGGAGAATCATAATTTCACGAATGACTACAATAGGTTAGCATTTTCAAGAGTTTAACATTTGCAAACAATATAAGGGGAATTTGGAGATATGTTCGGAATTTTTAGCACAGAACTGAATTCTGAACTATTCAGTTTCACAGGCATATTTTTCGGAGAGTCGTGATAAAACCAATAGAATGACAGCCCGCAACATTATAGGTATAGAGATTACTTTCCCGAGAGCTGCAGTTTACTTAGACTGTTAGCGGATAAGTTAACAAACAGGTGCCGCTACCTATAAAATTAGGCTAGTTAAACTAGCCAAAGCAAATCGCAATGGGAAACTATTGCTACAGAGACTGTTTCTGATTTTTCTAAAGATTCAGCTTCAGTCTTCGAAAATTGTTGAAGAATATCGTCGAGATTCTCTGGCTGAAAACACACCAAACATTTATTGTATCCTTTACGTCGAAAGCTCAGTTGTGAATTCACTCAATTTGGATTCTGTGATGGAAGTTTTTGCTGAGCGAAAAGATTTTTTTTTTTTTTTATATATATATTTTAAATTTCAAATTATTATTTGATTTATATATTGAACCGAACAACTGGTCCCTCTTAGAAAATTTCCGACCTGGTCTTTCCAGAATCATTGATCGGGCGCATAAATTCTTTAAATTTCATCCGATAAAAGCAGTAAGGTTTATGCCGAGTATACCGAAGTGTTTTGAAGAAAATTTAGATGTTCTTTTTGTATTTCTGTATAGTAAACCTAAAGTTGACAGATTACTTGAGAAAAAAATCAAAGAAAGGATTTGAAATTCAAAATGACAGTGCCGATCACCCACCCACTGGGTTTTTTGGTATTATTCAAAATAAGGTCCAAGGAACATTAAAAAAAAAACTCCAAAACTATATCATTTATTTCTTTTTTCAACCCATCATTGACTGGGCTACATTGATTTTTGTTATTTTAAATATAATGTTCGTATTAGCGGACCTATATCCACATTCTGCAGTTTGTAAAAGTGAACAGTGTCACCAAAAAGTCGTCATGGGTTTGCTGTGCAGAGCCATTTTGTTATTGCATTTCAAAATCAAAAGTGTAAGTTAAAAATCTACATTTTGCTTTATTATTCAATAAGAGACCTTTGGAATCGTCGCGAAAAAAATATGTGGCCCCTGGCTCATCAGTGGGCAAAAATAAAAACGTCTTTTTCCCCGCCAAAGTGAACAACTGCAAAAGTCGATCTATCGCTTTTCTGAGTACCCTCAGAAAAGTCAGTCCCATAGAATACAGATAGAAAGGTAGAGGCAGCGGACAAAAAGGTCGATACCAGTCGAGCCAAGTCGAGATTGGACATCAAAAGTCTACATTTTCGGATTTATATCATAATCAAAAGTCTACATTTTCAGATTTATATATCATAATCAAAAGTCTACATTTTCAGATTTATTAAGTTCATAATCCCTAGCAGAGGCCCTGTAACTTTTGAACGGCTTAGAATTTTTGAATTTTGAAAAGCTCTACGGTTAGAAAAGGGGTCATGGCCTGTCATATGGTTATGGTGAAAATCCAAGTTCGAACCCCGGAAGTAACTTAATTTGAAAAAGAGTCTAAATATAACTTTCATTTACTTTTGGTTTATTATTTTCAATAATAAACCTTTGGAATCGTCACGAAAAAAAATACCCCCCCTCAAAATTTCATGTTATACGTTTTTTTCTTAAAAAATACAATGAGGCACGAAGCTAGAGCTTATACCTCTTAGATCCTATACAACGGTCCCCATCTACTTAAGTCATGAAAAATTTCATCATTGTGACAAAGTCAAATCATTTTTTCTAGAGGCTAAAGTCAAATCATTTTTTTCTAGACGCTAATATTCATCAGTGTGACATTTTTGCTAGAGGCTAATATTCATCAGTGTGACAAAGTCAAATCATTTTTTTCTAGAGGCTAATATTCATCAGCGTGACAAAGTCAAATCATTTTTTTCTAGAGGCTAATATTCATCAGTGTGACAAAGTCAAGTCATTTTTTTCTAGAGGCTAATATTTTACAAAACGGGCATTTTAGGGTAGAAAGTTTGAAGTATAGTAGAACAAACAATCAAAAGACACACCGATAAGGAAACATTTTAGAGAAGAAAAAAAAAATATCAAAGACTTTCACAGTCGGACCAGACGAATAAGAAGATTCCAATACAATNTGTAGGCTTATATGAGTTATTCGAATACAATTACTGTAGGCTTATATGAGTTATTCCAATACAATTACTGTAGGCTTATATGAGTTATTCCAATACAATTACTGCAGGCTTATATGAGTTATTTACTATATGTTATTGTATTAACAATTTCTCATTCCTGTAACCCTGCTGGGAAACAAATAATGACAAACTTAATGCATTAATTATTATAAAAATGTTTGCTTATTTAGGTTACTTTCCACTATTTGTTCTAAATCGCCACCTAACTTCAAAATCTCTACGCGAATATGGACGTTTTCTAAACGGCTTAATTCTAACCTGAGGAAAAAAACTCTCAGGTTTACATTAATTTTTAAGGACCTGTAGAAATGAAATATTCATGCAGAAGTCTTCTTTCTAATGTATTCTTAAAGACGCAGGCATCCATTTCAAAATAGA
>CM022881.1:8218777-8259946 GCA_012654025.1 Pachypsylla venusta
GGCTGCAAAATCTTTTTAAAAGAATGGTCAACATCAACAGAAAATAGAAATATAACAATAACTAAAATATATAACTAAAAACCTTAAAACTTTAGAAGAACAAAATCTGCATTCGGTGGTAGTCTGATGGAATGATTAAGGAAGAGAAAGTCTAGTACGGTTTTCCGTACCATTTATTTCATAACTAACTTCATCTGTGTTACACTGATCGCAGTAATAATTTTGCGTTACACTGATGCGGTGATAATTTTTTGTTACAGTTGCACGCTCATCTTAAATTTTCAATCTCATCATTTTTTCATAACGCGCCTAAAGAAGTATAACTTCAAAAAATCATGTGAAAGTTGGTATTGAAAAACGTTTCACAGATCTATCAGCGTAACCATAATATGTTCATTTTGATATTGCCACATTTTGGTCAGAATGGATTTTTGTATTTCGGAGATATTTAAACTGCGTACATTAAAATGGACCACCCTGTATACATACAAATATTGAAACGAAAATAGTAATTCTTCACACAGCAAACGAATATAATTCGTTAATTGATGCTTTTTAAAAACTCAGAGAAAAATGAACTCACCTCAGATTTTCCTTTGGAAACACAATTGAAAACATTGCTCGGTTCCAAATTCATGGAATCTCTCTGTAACAAATCAAAAATAATTAAAGAAGTGAATAAATTGATAAAGTGGACATTAGAATGACGATTAAGTTTAGCCAAGTTCAGTGAGGTTTTACCAACCTGATTGGTGGCTACCCAAGTTAGAGACCTCGTGATGCTGGCTGAAAATTACCGGGCCAAACGTGGCTCTGTGTGGTCAAAATGAGTTTCTGCTTTTTTAGATTTCAGAAGATGCAGAGCAAAACCTCGTCCTGAATGACAATGGATGATAAAGAGACGTTTAGCGATTTCGGCACAAGACCCGAATAGGGCAATAGTTTTTCCGAATGGTGCAAGGGTTTTTCCAAACGGAGCAAGAGTTTGAATGGTTAAAGAGTTTTTGGGGATAAGCGACTTCATGAGAAGAACAAGTCTGTTTATTTTATCAATATAAACTCAGTTGACAAAAACGTGTAGAAACATACCCGTACTTGCAAATCTTACAATATATTTTTCTTCTGAATTAGGTAGCTCTTTTTTACCTCAAATAAAGGTGTTTTTTTACAGGAAACGAAATTCAGCAAAAAAAAAACCCGAACCCAAACTTTTTAAAGTAAAAGTTTTCTGAGCACGTACCGCACTAATCTTTGAATAAAAAAAAATCTCTCGAGGTTTTACTATGTAAAAGGTTATGCTCAGTGGTGGATTGATGATATGAACTCTAACTAACATCCGATGAAAATAAATGGTACGGAAAACCGTGCTAAAATTTATTTGCCTTTATTCTTTGAATTTGAAAGCATCCGAAGGCATGTCGCATGTTTTTAATGAAAATATTATTCTATTTAATGAAAATATTATTATCAATTAAATATGGAAAACTTTGGTTGTTTTTTATGCTACATATTATGTCACAGTTCTTTAGTGAATAAATTGCTTCAAAAAAATTGACAGCCTTCGGCTGTTGTTGTAGCTCTCCAGTAAAAATATTATTTCAATTAGATTTGGTATAGTTTCTTTAGAAGATTAGTGTCTATCTTAGAGAGAGAACCTCATATGATTTTTGTCATGTATTAATAAAATAAATAGATAGTCTTCGTATTTTGTCGCAGATCTCTATAGAGTAAAAAATATATTTGAACTAGATTTGGCAGTCTCCAGTAATTCCCCAGTGAAAATATTATTTGAATTAGATTTGGCAGCCTTCCGCCGCTGTTTTTGCATCTCTTCAGTAAAAATATTATTTGAATCTGTTAGCAGTTTTCTGTTGTTGTCGCAGCTCTCTGTTGAAAATAATATTTGCTTTAGCTTTGGCAGCCTTTGGCTTCTCGACCCGGTACCTACTTGTTTTCATTCCATATTATATGACCCAGATACTATCCTAAATAATCAGTTATCTTGTTTCCCAAGTTTCGTCTCTTTGTCCATTCGGTACATCACTAATATATTAGTTCTGTGATCTATACTCAGATGATTCTCAAGATTCTTTTGTATACACACAGTACCAAACCTGCACAATTGTACTGTGAAACATCTCCATCCTAAACGCATCATTACATTTTCATCACTTAGAACGATGACTTTTGCCAAACTTTCATTCTCCAAAACTCCAACACTGGAATATAGTGAAGTTTATTTCACCGTCACACCTTTTTCGTTATAAAAATACAAATAAGTCAATCCTGAAAATAGAAATTTCTCACCCGAGCAATGTACTATGTACACGTAAACCTTTTCTAATTTCTTAGATATTTATGTCCACAGTATGTCCCAGAAGTCCTAGCGGAGGCTCTGTAACTTTTGAATGGCTTGGAATTTTTGAATTCTGATTGGTCCTAGGGATAGAAAAGGGGCCTTGGCCATTCGATTGATGTTAGTAAAATCCAGGTTCGATCCTCGGAAATGCCATTTTTTAAAACAAAAGTTTCGGTTGTCAATAAACCTTCATTTCTATCTAATCATATTTTTCTATCAATCTTTATAAAAGTTTGGTAACTTTTACAATTATTAACACTTTGCTTTTACCCTCAATTGTTTATAAATCTAACATTGTTCAAAATTTTAACATTATTATTATGATTGAACTTTTATATTTTAAAAGTTTACTGTTTGCAGTGTTTGTTTCGCACTCCTATATATCATGTCACAAACACATAATTACAACCTGCGTTCGAAAAATAATTTCTCCTCCAATACGGACCAACAAACAACAAAAGAAAACGAGGAATCATCGTCAAAAAAAACCTTTAACTTCAACGGGGAGTAGATTTTTTAATGGAAATTATGGTAATAAAAGTTTTTTCAGGCCAACATATCGATAAAGAATTGAATGCATCAATAGACGACGATGAATCATTCAGTATCGAGAAAACTAATAATATACCTCAATCCAGAAGTGTTGATAATAATTGTCTCCTCTCGTCTCAGCTCCAATCTGCAGAGATTAGTAGTATCGAGAAAACTATTAATATACCTCAATCCAGAAGTGTTGATAATAATTGTCTCCTCTCGTCTCAGCTCCAATCTGCAGAGATTAGTAGTATCGAGAAAACTAATAATATACCTCAATCCAGAAGTGTTGATAATAATTGTCTCCTCTCGTCTCAGCTCCAATCTGCAGAGATTAGTAGTATCGAGAAAACTAATAATATACCTCAATCCAGAAGTGTTGATAATAATTGTCTCCTCTCGTCTCAGCTCCAATCTGCAGAGATTAGTAGTATCGAGAAAACTATTAATATACCTCAATCCAGAAGTGTTGATAATAATTGTCTCCTCTCGTCTCAGCTCCAATCTGCAGAGATTAGTAGTATCGAGAAAACTAATAATATACCTCAATCCAGAAGTGTTGATAATAATTGTCTCCTCTCGTCTCAGCTCCAATCTGCAGAGATTAGTAGTATCGAGAAAACTAATAATATACCTCAATCCAGAAGTGTTGATAATAATTGTCTCCTCTCGTCTCAGCTCCAATCTGCAGAGATTAGTAGTATCGAGAAAACTATTAATATACCTCAATCCAGAAGTGTTGATAATAATTGTCTCCTCTCGTCTCAGCTCCAATCTGCAGAGATTAGTAGTATCGAGAAAACTAATAATATACCTCAATCCAGAAGTGTTGATAATAATTGTCTCCTCTCGTCTCAGCTCCAATCTGCAGAGATTAGTAGTATCGAGAAAACTAATAATATACCTCAATCCAGAAGTGTTGATAATAATTGTCTCCTCTCGTCTCAGCTCCAATCTGCAGAGATTAGTAGTATCGAGAAAACTAATAATATACCTCAATCCAGAAGTGTTGATAATAATTGTCTCCTCTCGTCTCAGCTCCAATCTGCAGAGATTAGTAGTATCGAGAAAACTAATAATATACCTCAATCCAGAAATGTTGATAATAATTGTCTCCTCTCGTCTCAGCTCCAATCTGCAGGAATTAGTAGTATCGAGAAAACTAATAATATACCTCAATCCAGAAATGTTGATAATAATTGTCTCCTCTCGTCTCAGCTTCAATCTGTAGGAATTAGTAGTATCGAGAAAACTAATAATATACCTCAATCCAGAAATGTTGATAATAATTGTCTCCTCTCGTCTCAGCTCCAATCTTCAGAAATTAGTAGTATCGAGAAAACTAATAATATACCTCAATCCAGAAATGTTAATAATAATTGTCTCCTCTCGTCTCAGCTCCAATCTTCAGAGATTAGTAGTATCGAGAAAACTAATAATATACCTCAATCCAGAAATGTTAATAATAATTGTCTTCTCTCGTCTCAGCTCTAATCTGCAGAGACTAGTCGAGAAAACTATTAATAAACCTCAATCCAGAAATGTTGATAATAATTGTCTCCTCTCGTCTCAGCTCCAATCTGCAGAGACTAGTAGTTTTCTTTCTAAATAAATAGAAATTTCTCCAAGTACCTGTCCTCATTGCAAGAAAAGTTACAAATCGACAAAAGGGGTTAATGTTCATTTTGGAATGCAATGTCTCTATTCCAAATCAAATGATTGTAGATAAAATTACAAAATGCAACAACAAAAGTTCTATAGAAGAAAATAATCTGACGAAGAAAACAATCTGAGACGAGAGGAGAAAACAATCTGAAAAATAATAATCCAGAAAATGATGATGATAAAAAGATGAAGAAAGAACTTGAAAACCAATGTAAAGAATGGCTCAAAAATTTCAAAACCTTCTCTTGCATTTTGATTCTGAACGCTTCGATGAGGATATGCGATTATTTCTAGATTTCCTCTTCAAAGCTAACGGAACATTGTCCGAACCAAAACATCCAGCTGTGAAATTCTATCGAATGAGGGAAGAGAAACAAAGAAGTTGCACAAACATGCAATATTCTAGATCTAGATCTTCAAATCCCCAGAGGAGTGATAAAAGAGCTCACCAAAGAAGAAAAGATAAATATAACTATGAAGTGGCACAATATAATTACTATAGCCAAAGAAAGAAAGTTGTTCGTAACATAATGAATAAAAACAATTGATATGAAAGAAATTGAGACGTTTTACAAGAACATTTTTGAGGAACCAAATGAAAGTTCTGGATTCATATGAGAATGGAAGTCCAAAACCCGATATCACAATTACCATTGATAATGTTAGAAGTGCAATAAAATCCATTTCCTATGATACTTCAGCAGGTTCTGATCGTGTTCTGGCTAAAAGTTACCCAACGTTGACGAGATTATTAAAATAATAAATGAAATCATGCTCAGAACTGCATTTATACCAACCAAACTTTCAGAAGGACCTTAATCATTGAACAATTGGAGACCAATCACAATTTTCTCTCTGGTCAGAAGAATAATTCATTTCGCTTGGTCAATAATTCAACTATACCTATATCAAGAACGAACAGTCAATGTCAATAAACCTTCATTTCGTTTGGTCAATATTTCAACTATACTTATATCAAGGAACGAACAGTCAATGTCAATAAACCTTCATTTCGTTTGGTCAATAATTCAACTATACTTATATCAAGGAACGAACAGTCAATGTCAATAAACCTTCATTTCGTTTGGTCAATAATTCAACTATATCATGGAACGAACAGTCAATGTCAATAAACCTTCATTCCGTTTGGTCAATAATTCAACTATACTTATATCAAGGACGAACAGTCAATGTCAATAAACCTTCATTTCGTTTGGTCAATAATTCAACTATACTTATATCATGGAACGAACAGTCAATGTCAATAAACCTTCATTTCGTTTGGTCAATAATTCAATTATACTTATATCATGGAACGAACAGTCAATAAAAATTCATTTCGTTTGGTCAATAATTCAACTATACTTATATCATGGAACGAACAGTCAATGTCAATAAACCTTCATTTCGTTTGGTCAATAATTCAACTATACTTATATCGTGGAACGAACAGTCAATGTCAATAAACCTTCACTTCGTTTGGTCAATAATTCAACTATACCCATATCATGGAACGAACAGTCAATGTCAATAAACCTTCATTCATTTCGTTTGGTCAATAATTCAACTATAGCTATATCGTGGAATGAACAGTCAATGTCAATAAACCTTCATGTCGTTTGGTCAATAATTCAACTGTACTTACATCATGGATTTGTGAGTTCGATAAACTCTGTCCCCTCTAGCCATCTCTTACATTTGTTTCATTGTGACATTTTTCTGACATTTTCTGTGACATAAAAAACTCCTTTTTGGAGTTCCACTTCAAAAAGAAGTCCCATCACGTAACAGGAGAAAACCAAACAAAAGAATGACAGAGGATCTCGTCATTTGTCAGTCACTTTCTCAACTAAGTTTAAACTTTTCTCAAGGGAACTCCATAAAACATACCCGGAGAGAGAAGAAAACTATTTCTTTTTTGCAAATGCTGTCCGGAATACTAAAATGTTAAACGCAAACGAAATAAAGTTTGATTCCACTCCGAAAGAAATGTTTCCTGTATATACGATTTTGAAACTTGGAAGGGACAATAAGACGATTTGGTTAAACCAAATTTAGGAATGTTTTTTAGGCATTCGCGTGGATTTAATTGTGAACAATGCGATGAGATGTTATAATGATGTTGACAACTGTTACGGGGAAACTGATGAAATTCAGCATTTCCACATCCATAGCAGCACTTTTTACTCATCCATGGTATGTCCCCATTTTTACTAGGTTAAATGAGGTACAGATTCCCTTGTTTTTTCGCTACAATCAACAACAGCTACTCAGTTATCATCAAGAGACAGAGTGCACCCCAAAATATTCAGCAACACGTGGAAATATGTCCCCGGGAGATAATTAGACGCAAAGACAGACCAGCAAATAGTGGGATAAGTATACTTGAAAAGCATATCAGGACAAAATTGGATGTATCTTCGTAAAATGGTGGAGAATCAAGCGGGAAAACATTCACAAATTTGCATAAGCTCTGGATGGTTTGTCCATTCTTCTGCCCATTAATTCTAATATTATTTCTTCCCTTTCTGTCCATTTTGTTTTCATTGATCACATCAATGTACATGCTTCACATTTTTATTATCTCGAGCTTATTTTTTACTATCCTATTCATTAGAAATCTATTTAAATGATCTCACAAAACTTTTTACTTTCAGTTTCTATGTGCACAAATTAAGCAGAAAAACATAGTCAGTAATAAGGCATGTACTGAAAAAATGTAGCTCCAAGGATACCCCCTTTAAAATACTCCTTAAATCTAAAGGCATATCAATTAAAACACAAGCTTTTTTGAATTAAAAATTAAGCAATGTTAATATTAATTATTTATTGATATCCACCCTGATAAGACTTTTGCGTCAATTTTATAGACGACCCGACGATGCTAATGCTTACTAGTATAAGGAGTTTTTTTATAGGATAAGTATAAAAAGGAAAGTATTGCAAATGGGCTGAAATTTTCAATGTCGAGTTATCAATGCCACAACACGTTTTGGGGTTCACAGAGTCCAAATTTTGAGTTTCAGCCATTGGTCCGTGTGTGTGTGTGTATGTTGTGTGTGTGTGTGTGTGTGTGTGTGTCTGTCTGTAAACAAGATATCTCAAGAACAGCAAGTGCTAGAGTCTTGAAATTTGGTATTTTTGTCAGTTTTATGCCATGAACGGCAAAATAAGCTTTTGGTGGAAATCGAATACACCCTTGGCGGTTGTACGCCGCTTTTTGGCGGTTTTCGCAGATCCTGCTTAAAATGAGAACGGTAATAGCTAGAACTTTAAACTTGGTACCCATTCATATCAATTTCATACAGGAAAAATACAACTTAAGTTGAAGTGTAATTGTTGGCCGCTAATTAGCGGTTAAAGGCCGCTTTTTGACGGTTCCGCCCAAAACTAGAATGGAAAGATCTAGAACTTGAAATCTGAAGCCAATTCATATCAATTTCATATAAGAAATTGAAAAATACAACTTGGGTTGAAGTGTATATTATATTTCCGCTGTGGGGACTTCAAAAGTGTTTTGGCATTGAAAAATTAACATCGAAAATTTCAGCCCATTACAATACTTTCTTCTTTTTTTATAGACAAGAAAAGTCGTGTGATGTTCACAACAGATTTTTTGTATATGGGGTCTCTTTCTTATTATAATATCTTTCTTATTAAAAAGATATTATAATCTTTACTTCTATTGTTTTTATTCTCTCTTCTCAAAGGATTGTATCTTTGCTCTTTATTCTTAGAAGAAAAAGGTGACGTAAAGAACTATGTTGAAAAAGAAACCATTATGTAACTCTCTCGTTCTATTGATCACCGCTGCAAATGCAACATTGTTGTTGCATTTTGTAATTTTACAGCTTTCAATCACAATTCTATATTTCAACTCCAAATAATAAGGCGAGTCATGAGCGCCTTTGTCTGTTACAACATTCTCAATAGTCCAGTAGTCAGAGATTTTTTGCTTGCAAAAATTGGGGAAATCTCGATTTTTATATATGTTTGTAGGTATGGACTTGGACCTCCTCTTTAAAAATCTAAGTTTTCGACCTCGCTCAAAAATCCTTTAAAAATCTAAGTTTTCGACTGAAAAAGCCGCTCAAAAATCCGTTTTTTTTAGGGTTTTCGCAATTACTCGCTTCCTGTGCATTTTAGGCGAACAGTTGTAGCGATTCACTTAAACGACAATTAAATTTCCTGCAATTTCAATTCTCACATATTCCCTGTAGGAGTGCTCCTACAGGCGGCGCCGTTTTGGCGTAAAATGCCGCTTTTGTCAAGAATGAACTTTTATATTCATTTTTACCTTTCTATTTCCTAAACAAAGCCTCAATACCGCATAAACACCACAATAAAAGTTGTAGATATTTTAATTTTACACCGAATTCAAATATCAATCATGAGGAACGTTTTAGTCATTTAGTGGAAGGTTGAAATAAGACAAAGAGCGGGTCGAAATGAGATTTTACTTATTTAATACATGTAACATATTGCCCATTAAGGGAAGGAATTCATCTTGCATTAAAGCCGATATGTGTTTTTTTTTTTATTTTTTTATTTAGAATTCATATACGTATTAAACATAGAAATTTGAATTCGGTGTAAAATTAAAATATCTACAACTTTTATTGAGGTGTTTATGCGATATTTAGGCTTTGTTTAGGAAATAGAAAGGTAAAAATGAATATATAGTTCATTTTTGACGAAAACGGCATTTTACGCCATAACGGCGCCGCCTGTAGGAGCACTCCTATACATCCTACAGGAAATATGTGTGAATTTAAATTGCAGGAAATTTAATTGTCGTTTAAATGAATCGCTACAACTATTCGCCTAAAATGCACAGGAAGCGAGTAATTGAGGAAACCCTGAAAAAAGCGGCTTTTTGAGCGGCTTTTTCAAGATGGCGGAGAACGCACAAGGGTTGGGAAGTCGAAAACTTAGATTTTTAAAGAGGAGGTCCATACCTACAAACATATATAAAAATTGAGATTTCCCCAATTATTGCATTGAAACACCCTTTTTTTGTCTCTACTGCTGGGCTACAAGTAGACACTAAATTTATATTTCATTGAAATTTATCATAATGACTACAAACATCCTAAATACCATTCATAAATTCTATCTTGTCTACTCTTTCAATATTACCTTTTCTTTTCTCCTCCTCTTCAACCATCTCGTTTTATCAATTCTTTCACTTTCCACTAACATAATATTTTCTTCATATTTCTTTCAAATATTTTCCATTTTATTTTCAAATTTTTCCCCAGAGATTTTTTACTACTTTTCTTTCAATTTTACATTATTTCCGCTTACATGGATGGCTTTTCTATTTCTATCAGTCAGTTCCCCTTTTTCATTTTCAACTAATATGTTGAACGTGTCTAGTATTCTAATACTTTCTGATCGGTTCTATAACTTTTATCCTATCATCCAATCAATTGTAAAATATTCATCCTTTGCAACTTTATATTTTAAACACAAAGAAGAAATTGTATTGTTTTTAGTGAAAAAATATAGAATAGCTTTTTTTACCCGCGTGCTTTGCTATGGTTCAAAATAGTTTAATGCGGCTGGGAGATAGTTCAACTAGCGGCAAAAGCTTTTAGTTCTCTATGTTCGGAGTGCACGGAAAAGAATAATAATTATTGTTTAAAAATAAAAGTTTTAATTATAATTAAAGATATAATTAGCCCCCCTAAACTCAATTCAAGTCTATTTGCACCCTCAAGTCCATTGTAGTCGATCTTTTAGAAAATAGTAAATATTTGAAAGATGCGAGTTAGGCTCATCAATGAAGACATTAAATCTTCTTAAGTTTGGATTTCTGGTGGATAAGATATTCAACAACAATGTCGACATTAAAACTTCTTAAGTTTGGATTTCTGGTGGATTAGATATTCAACAACAATGTCGATATTTAAACTTATTATGTTTGGATTTCTGGTGGATAAGATATTCAGCAACCATGTCAACATTATAACTTATTATGTTTGGATTTCTGGTGGATAAGATATTCAACAACAATGTCGACATTATAACTTCTCAAGTTTGGATTTTTGGTGGTTAAGATCTCTCCATAAACACCATGTTTGACCCCCCGGCAGTGACTTTTATTGACAAAAAGTGTCGACTTCTCAAGAAATTTAAATGGAATGGTGAAAATATTTTTTTTTTCAAATAAAAGTACAAAAATAAAATNATTATAACTTCTCAAGTTTGGATTTTTGGTGGTTAAGATCTCTCCATAAACACCATGTTTGACCCCCCGGCAGTGACTTTTATTGACAAAAAGTGTCGACTTCTCAAGAAATTTAAATGGAATGGTGAAAATATTTTTTTTTTTCAAATAAAAGTACAAAAATAAAATAAAGAAAAACTTTCTTTTTTATTCTTCAAAAAAAGAATCTACAGGGTTCAAAATTTTAATTTTGTTACACCTTGTATACCGGTGTTGATTTTAACCTTTGATGTAAAAGTTCTCTCATTGTGTTCCGAAAAAGGTTTCTCATCTACCCAAACCATCAAAAGTGTACATTTTTATTTTCATCAGTGTCGTAAAAGGAAAAGGTCAAATCCCATTTTTATCCTGGAAGTTAAAAATAGAAGTTTGGAAAAAGGCTATTTTCGGGTAGAAAGTCTGAAGTAAGTTGGTTACATAGGACAAAAGTGATCTTCTTCTTCTTTCACTCACCTTTTCCCAATTATATTTGGGGTCGGCGTTCTCTTCTCTAATTCTGCCCCTTTTTCAAAGGACAAAAGTGATAAATAACCTAAATAAAGAAACCTTTTAGCAAAGAAAAAAAAATCATCTTCTCAATTCTGTCACAAGGATGCCAGAGGAATGAGAACATTTCAATGCAATTGCATAGGAAAAAAATTGAAGCCGTTCAAAAGTAATGGGGGGCGGCCATTCTGGGACACCCTGTATATAATAAATATTTTTTGTTGGTTTTGAGCTCTACAAGAGAATATTGTGCTTGTTTTCTCTTTGAAAAATTATATTTCTTTTTATTGCAACTCTATTTGGAAAGTTTTCTTATTTAAAGTTGCTTTCCTCTGAGGAAAATGAAAAGCTGTCTGGAATTCAGAAATAACAGAAATGAGTACCAGACAATAGTAACTTGTAGAGGAACATCTGATATCATTTGACGCTAAAATTTGATGACCTTTCTGACAGGACACGCTCATTTTAGGGTCATACATAGGATGTCCTGAAATTTTTGGGCCCAAAGCGGGACGCGGTATTTTTTGGGGCCTTTATTTGTGTTAATGTGGCATGCAAAAATTAACAAGGTAGATAGAACTCTTTTACCTGCCTCGGTATAGCTCAGTAGTTAAGCGCTCGCCTGGTAAAAAGGAGGGTGTGGGTTCAATCCCCAGCAGAGGCACATATAAATATAGAGCTCTATAGGTTAGTTGGTAGAAAATGGCTCAGGCATTAAACTCGCCTAGTGGTAACATTTTACTGAAGAGTCTATTTTTTATATATATACTAGCTGTTTTCCCGTGCTTCGCTACGGTTACAAAATTCAACAATAATTTCGAGAACGCGAAATTAAATCTTCTCAATTTCAGATTTTTGGTGGAACCGACCCCGAGAGTGAGCACCGCTCCTAGTTAGAAAATTCAATATTTTATTCAAGAATATGACTTTTTGGACTGCGGAACACCTTTGTATCAAATTTTAGCTTCCTCGCTCATCCCGAAGTGGTACTTCTCAATTCCGAATTTTTGGTTGTGAAAACCGTCCATAAATCGGATAGAAACCGGAAATTTTCAAATTTTATATTTTTTATGGGGTCCTTATATACTATTTTGGGGGGTCTATTCTGGGTAAAATTTCGTTATCTCTTTTAGTTTGCCCAGAAAAAAATTGCAAAAAGACCCGCTAAATAGCGTCATATTTGGCGGTAACTTGCTCCCACTTGAACTTAAATTTTTTTCCATTCTTATTACGCATCTACATACCGAAAGGAACCTGCGTGCCAAGTTTCAAGTCTCTACGTTTAGCCATCGTGGAGCTACGTTGATTATCAGTCAGTCAGTACCTCAGAATACCAACTGGGCTTTGCGTTTTATAAGCATAGATAGAACTCTTCTACCAGCAGAACAAATTTTCTTCAGCAGTTATAATTATGGTGGCTCTTCCTCAAATGTGCATGAAATTCTATAGCTTTCAACACTAAACAAAGTAGGTACACTACCCTATCCAATACTCAACATTACAAGCATTTGTGGTTGAGAGGTAACGCTTCTAACTTTCAACCTGGGTAGCCGGTTTGATTTCCCCTTCCGGAGCTGATTTTTCTACAACGGAAGCATTTATTTTTAAAAAGTTAGTTTCACCAAAAAGCGGTGCTGTTCATTGCTTTGTCAAAAGCGAGACATTTTAGCGTCACCAAGCTATTGGTGGGGACAGCGGGACCAGGTTCTCCAAAGCCACCGTAAGCGGGACGCATGGTCACCCTACTCATACATATTTAGAATTTAAAAAAAACTAACCGCTTGATTATTCAACGCTTCGAATATAAAGCAGTTCGTTTTACGAGAGAACGGTAAGGGCTAGAGCTTGAAAATTGCTGCCTATGTGCAATCATTTTATGGTATGGAATGATCAGGCACTTATCGTTGAAATCAAATGTACCGTTGGCGGTTTCATGCCGCTTTTTAGCGGTTTTCACGAATCCCGTATAAAATGAGAATGGCGCCTCAAAATTGGTAAGCTTATCATTTTTCTTACATTAAACACACTTATAAGCCTTTTATTGCGGATTTTCAATAGAAAGCGTGTTTTAGTATTAACAACTCCACATCGAAAATTTCAGCCCATTAGGCCTCGGCTACGATGAGAGCGTCAAACATCAAAACTTGATTTTTTTTTGTTTTCATTGAGCACAATGTAAATACTTCGTAAGTGGTTACGATGCTCAATTCGCTTGACGCTCGACACTGTTTAAAAATAAAAATATTCGCTGAGCAAATTTCAGTCTTTGTGATCTTGGAATATAGGATCTGTGATTTTCATTTTTATTTTTACATAATTCTAAATTAATTGCGTAATTAATACACATTTATTTCTTGATATAATCTCTTCATTTCTTTTGATCTTCCCCAAAACATAATCAAATGTACCGATGGACATTCTAGTGTATTCAAACAATCGATTTCCATCCTGTCTTAATTGAGGGAATAGATGGTGATACTATCCATTCCTTTCCCTTTCCTTATTTATGGGATGCACCCCAAACTTTCTCTTCCTCCTTAATAACCGAAGTCTTAAAAGAACACTACTTTCACTCAAAGCAAACGCTCGTCTTCTCACATCCATGGTTAAAATGTAACTGAAGTTCTACGCTTTGTCGCTCTTATCGTAGCCGGAGATATTCGCTTCACGCTCTCATCGTAGCCGAGTGCTTACAATACTTTCTTTTTTATAGATAAGGAAAGTCGTGTGATGTTCACGTCAGATTTTGGTTTATTATTTTCAATAATGAACCTTTACCCTCCCCCCCCCCTTAAAATTTGATATTTTACGTTTTTTTCAGTTAAAGTAAGTCCATTGTATTTTTTTGGCAAATGTGTTTGAGTAAGTCAATTAAGGTTTCCTTACAAAGGTTCCTTCGGTTGGTTGATTCCTTATGTCAATAGGCTGATCAAAGCTAAAGAGTCTATACATCTCTTCAGAGCTGACCTTTTAATCTTCATTGAAAGGTCTCTATTTCTCCATTCCAATGGGGTCCAGGAATCGAATTGCTCATTGCATATTATGTTCCTCCTAAACTGAAAGGTGTCCAACTTTTATTGGGTATGAAAAATATTGACATTAAAGTCCCACAGCTCCTGAGCAATAATGACTTCTGTTTATTTGTTTGCAGTGTTTTGTGTTTTGAAAACTCAATCTATATTCCATTTTATCTACCCAAATAACAAAAGTTTTAGTCTTTTGTTTTTATGTGATTTGTGTATGGTTCTGTTCTTTTTTTTAATATTGTGCTAAAATATTAATATAAATACTAACTAACATTTGAATTGTATATGATTCTCTAATTCTGTGGTCCAACATTATTAGAATTAGATAATGTTATCGTGTCAAAAATAGAAAAATTCAGGGAAAACGTTTGTCAAATCATTCTACAGTGGGAGTACAGTGCATCAGCATTCATTTATCCCTAGGCAGAGGCGCTTAAAATATGCAGTTTCAAAAATATACGAGCTATTTGCTAGCTAAGTGCAGGGCAAGGTGTACGAACCTATGTATTTGCTTGCCTTTTTTTACACATATTCATAATCCACGCACAATATTTTGCTGCGCAACGTTGCATTCTCCGATGAATCAAATTACATCGGATTCCACTGATTACCAAATTGTTTTGTTGCAAAGCAAAGAAAGATGTAGCAAAATTTGTTTGCTATGAGCTGCGAAACACAAATATGCACTCAGTGGGATCCCAGGCTTAATCTCTAAAGGCCTGCTTAAACTCTTCTCTTGTTTCGATTTTTTTTAAAGAATATTTTCGTTTTCTTGGAAAATGAGCTTTGATAAATATATACGAGTATCGTACATCTCATTCATTCTGGTGAAGATAAAAGAAATAGAGATAAATAAATTATTTTTTTACCCAGCAGAAAATGGAAGAAAGGAAGAAACTTGTTCTCTGTGCTCTGCTATAATTCGCTTACTCTGTGTTCGTATAACGAACTCAAAAAATTTCTGCTCCAAAAATAAATTTAATTTAATATTTTCCTCTCTAAATTGAGATCTGAATAAATAATTTCATTTTGAAAATATACAAAATACTGTAGGTTGTACTTGGTTATTTTCCGCGGGATATGATAATGTTTCACTGTAACAAAGGTTAATTAAGACTACATTGAGAGCTATATTCTCTAAGTATACTTAGCAATAAGTTTACAAAAACTTTTGTAAAATGTTTTAATAAGTATTAATTATACAGAGTGTTCGGCTATAAACTGGGACCCCTGAAGACTGCAATTATCACTGCGACCTTTATTTAGATCTATTGTGACCAGTCGGTGGGGATGGAGTTAGCTTTGAAGCAACAGCCTCCTGCTTACAAATCCACCGCCTCATCGAACTAGACTACTGAGGCTGTTATAGGGTAGCTGAGATTAAATGGACCATTTTTTACGAAATTGTGAGTAAGGCGAAGCATAGCCGAGTTTTGAATTTATTTTAGACTTTGGTTGACTGCCACTTTATTTCAAGCTCTAAATTGATATTGCGTCCAGGACTTCAATTGGAGGTTATTTTTAAAATTTCATAGTAATCGGACCAATATCGCGTGGTTCCAAGTCTTTGAAAAAGACGAACTTTTCATATGCGGAATTTCATTTGAGAACAGACAAAAAACTCACTCTTCAGATTTCCCCATTCAGCTTTTGTTTTCTTAAAATTTTGATACCAGATTTGAAATCATCACCATCAAAAATATGGCTTTAGTATCCATGCACTTTTTGTTCGGTCACACGGAATCCACCCCGTTACCCATAGATTGTAATTCGCCTGGAGAGTTGAGACCTCTTAATAACGTTAGTGATGATAATTAATTGTCTCGATCGATTATTTTTTTATATCCAAGTTAATGCCGATAAAAGCCTTGGACTTTTTTTATTGTCACATTCTAATGGTTGGGAGTATCCTGATTGTAACAGTAAATAATTAAAGTTGATCGTAAAATGAAGCGTGACCTACTAAAAGAGACATTTAATTTCATTACAGAGACATAAATTGTTATTATTATTATAGATTCAACCAAATAGTGAGTGTTAGAAACTATTTGAAAAGGGATAGACAGGGAGAGGATTTTCCATATAACACTATCCCGACATTGTGTTATTGCTGTGAGAGTTATCATTGTCAATGCTACCCCACATTTTCAATGATGTATAGCTCTGTTATTATATGTATATGATGACCCTTAGGAATTTACCACGAAAGGTCGAGTCCAAAAGTTCAATAACAGAGCAATACATGAAGAAATCAATGGTACGGAAAACTCTATCTTCCTTTATAGTGGGATTTTGACAGGTTTCGAGGACGTACGGATGTACGGACGGACACATTTTTTCTAGACCATCTTCTTGGAATGTAGTCGTCAGAATTCGTGCAGAAAAACAAAAAAACATCGCAATTTTTCACTAATACAATACAATATTTTCCTATACTCCGTATATGGGAAGATAAAGTAAAACTATATTTTACGATTAAGGGAACGTAAAATCTAAAAATCGTCTTCCGTTTGCCGACACATTTGCCACTTCTCGGTTACCGATTTTAATGAAATTTGGTATATAGCTCATTTGGGATCCAATCTCCAATCCTAATCTAAAAATTTTCGTCACTGTCGGTGACAAATTTACGGTTCAATACTAAAATTTTATCGGTCAAATCTAAATGACAAAAGTAATACGCCGAATGGGGGACGGCGGCGGATAAACACATTTTTAGTAGAATATTTGATTGCATCATCATAACACCAGGAGACGTTATATAATCTTGTGATTCCACATCACAAAACCTACGCAGACTCATTTTTGCTGAACGGCATAAAAGTGTACAAAACCTACGCAACCTCATTTTTGCTGAACGGCATAAAAGTGTACAAAACCTACGCAACCTCATTTTTGCTGAACGCCATAAAAGTGTACAAAACCTACGCAACCTCATTTATGCTGAACTGCATAAAAGTTTACAAAACCTATGCAACCTCATTTTTGCTGAAAGGCATAAAAGTGTACAAAACCTACGCAACCTCATTTTTGCTGAACGGCATAAAAGTTTACAAAACCTACGCAACCTCATTTTTGCTGAACGGCATAAAAGTTTACAAAACCTACGCAACCTCATTTTTGCTGAACGGCATAAAAGATTACAAAACCTACGCACACTCATTTTTCTGAACGGCATAAAAGTTTACAAAACCTACGCACACTCAGTTTTCTGAACGGCATAAAAGTTTACAAAACCTACGCACACTCATTTTTCCTGAACGGCATAAAATTTTACAAAACCTAGGCAACCTCATTTTTGCTGAACGGCATAAAAGTTTACAAAACCTAGGCAACCTCATTTTTGCCGAACGGCATAAAAGTTTACAAAACCTACGCACACTCATTTTTCCTGAACGGCATAAAAGTTTACAAAGCCTACGCACACTCATTTTTCCTGAACGGCATAAGAGTGTTCAATAAAATAATAAAAAGGGACATGTCGTTTAAGATGTTTAGGAGGAGAGTGATCGAGGCTCTGGTCAAGATTTTCCCCAACAATAAATTGGAGGCGGAGGCGACCTTAAGCGGTGTTCGACCATGAAGCACAATTTTAATCTAGACCTTCTCATTAACTTCACCTTTTACCACTTCTATTTGAGGTCGGCGTTGCTTTGCAAAAGGTTGTGGTATGGTGAAATTAAACCATACCACAACCTTTTGTTATGTGCCTACTCTTTAGCACTTAGCTGTACCCGTTCCTAGCACAGTAGCCCTCGCTTGCTTCTCACAGTATCCATAGAAACTGGGTAGAATATCGTATTTTATAAGAGGTATTATAGTTAAATAAATAAGTAAATACGCACCCCGAGACGAAAAAAAATAAATTTTTGAACAGGGGAGCGTGCTCTTTTCGTGGTTGATTCCAAAGTTTATTGAAAACAATAATAAGCGTTTTATACAAATGTCGAAAGAATGTATCTTTCTTTGTGTCACAATGCCAGTGGGAGTTCACAAAATATTATTCACTATACGCTTAATTTTTTCTTATTTTTTCAAGGTTGATTCATTTTCTTAGTTCCTCTCCTTTAGGGCACCCTATATATCTGCACTAGCAACCACCCCATAGAGCTACAGCTTTGATTTTTATTTTATATTTTAATGCAATTACTTTAAAACATTTTTAAAAATTAAAACTAACTTTTACTAAATCTCAAACAAAAATCTGTCACTCTGTCAGAAATCATTTTGCAACTTTTCAAATTCCTTCTCTTTATCTTCTTTCTCGACACATTTCCCCCATCTTTTTATCCCCCCCCCCTCATATTGCGTGTTCCATCCACCCCTAAGTTTGGGTGGATGGAACATCGTTTTCCTAAACTTTTGAGTGGAGAGTTTGACTATAAGTTATAGGGAAACATAAAAATAATATATCATTCGAAACATGGTGTTTGAAGAAGATCAGACAACACAAGCCAAGTATATATAGGTTCACAGCTTATTTGACATACCGAGATAAAAAGGTAAGGATTTTATCAAATGTTAGGCTCTGATCAGTGTCAAAATGAAAATCATTGATCAGGAAATTGGAAGGACGTCGTCCTTGTTCAGCGTGTATAATATTGTTTTATTTCCAATGATTGGAGCCAACGAGAAAGCACTATCCTTGACATGACATCTTCATAGACAACACTGCATAACTCGCGATGAATAATGAATTTCATTTTTACAACACGCTTTCGGCGGCAAATTTAGTCTCCAGAATGGTTAAAGCATAACTGCCAAATCGATCAACGCACACTCAAAGAAATTCCACAATTCTGACACCAAACCCAGACGCAAAATCGCTGAGAAAGTCAAACATATTCGCCCAAGAATGAGAATATCGTCGTAACGAGTAAACCTGTATTTTGGTGAGGGAAACAACTTAAATTATCAAAAAAAAAAATTATTACATTTTCATTTTTTGAAAACAAAAAAAAAGAACTCGGTCTCAAGCAAAACAAATTTACACAAATGAGGTAGCTCGGTCGATATCAATGTGGAAAATAGGGTATAATTACACCACATTCATATATATATTACATATATATATGAATGGTAAATTTGATATTGCTTCGGTGCAATTCCCTCCTGGTCTGCCCCAGAAAAGTGTGAACATGATAATTATTCCAGTTGCCGGAAATTCAATGTTTTATTTTTTTATGATTTATTTGAATGGAGTGTAAGTGACGCCTGATGACATATACTTGAACTCCCGCTCACACACAATCTCAATTTATAGACAGACAAACAGACAGTCACACAACAACAACCCTCTTCTCAATATTGTTTATTGTTATGTGATGTTGACGGTATGTCATTGCCGAGTGGGAAAACATGTGAAATAATAAAAAAAAAATCTCTCTCTCTCTCACTCTAAAATTCAATTTACCTAGTGCATGTGTTTGACATCTGAACATCTTAATAAATCATATGAAAATAGTTTTCCGAAGAATACTTCTGACACGGAAATCGGGTCAAACCATTACTATATCAGATTAGATACATAGGGATACTGAAATAATGTGGAATTCATCACACACACACACACCAAATGAGCTCTCGTAGTTTTTTTTTTTTTTTAATGTTAGTTTGTTCAAAATATTGAAATGCCCTTTACAGGGCACTTCCCTGTGTTATTGAACGATAACTAACCGGTCAGATTCGGTCAGTGTAAATCGCTTGGTTGATAATAAACAACCAATAACAAAAGACCACTTCAAGGTCGGTCTGTTTGATGTAGCCAAAAGCCCAGGTAAATCAATTTATATTTTATATAGGGTTGACTTTTGCCGATTCAACAATGTTGATTTTGTCCCTTTAAAGGCATTCCAGTGAGTGAATGCAGTTTTTGGCTTGGCTAGTTTTTTTTTACTTTTAAAATAAAATAAATACATGTATACTTTTGAAAATAAATAAATTAAAAAAACTGTTTATAATTATTTATAAAAAAACTAGTTTCGAAGCATTCGATTCGACTAGACTCATGATGATGAATCGAATGATTCGAAACTATTTTATTTTTAAATAGTGTTTTTTGGAAGTTGGACTTTGGGCGTGTAAAAATGCATAATGAAGACTTATAATTAGCATGTTATTTTTCATCTTCTTCAGCGATTCATGACATTGTCAAAGTGACATCCTTTTTTTTTTCTTCTCTTTTACTTTAAGAGGAAGAAATCGCAGGGCACATGTCTGCTAAATAATTATAGACGTTGCAAATAAAACCATGAACCTATGACAGCTAATAGAAAAATATTTTCCAGAAGGAGAATAATTTCAAGAGGAAAAAAATAAACTCCCAAATAGACAAACGGAAAGTGCGAAAAACGAAGAGATTTCATACTTTTTGATCAAACTTCGAATATTTTTACTTTACGTAGGGATGTACCTAGTGTTTCGAAAACTTATTCTTGTGAGTAGGTATACCTTTGGTCAATAATGAACATTTGGAAAAAAAATACCCTCCCCCGAAAATTTGATATTTTACGTTTCATTAAGTACGTAGAATCCAAAAATCGAAAGAAAAAAAACGTTTGTCCGTCGCGTCGTACACCGTGATGGGCACTTAGCGTTGACCGATTTGCATGAAATTTTGGTAAATAGGGGTCCTATCTGGGCTCTAATTGTGGGTGCAATCAAATACAACCTTGGCGTTTTTTGCCGCTTTTTTTGGTACGTATGCCATATTTGGGATCTCAATAAGATCCGCACTCAAATACACCCTTAGCAATTTGGCCGGTTTTAAAGGTTTTCAGTATTACTGGTCTATAAAGATAATGGTAAAAGCAAGAGATTTGAAATTTGGTATGTATGACATTTTTGGGGTTTCAGTAAGCTCCGAAACTTTTGAATGCAATCAAATATACCCCTTGCGGTTTTTTCTGCTTTTTAGCTTTTTTTATTAATCCTGTCTAAAAAGAGAATGCTAAGAGCCAGAGACTTGAAATTTGGTTAAAAAGAGAATTCTAAGAGCCAGAGACTTGAAATTTGGTATGTATGTCAAATTTAGGGTCTAATTACGCCTCATATTATTTTTGAGGGGGTATTTTTTCAGCTAGTAAAATAATAAACCCATTTATCACATTGGCAAAGTTTTTGATGCGGGATCATCAAAAATTTTCTCAAAAAAAAAAAATCTCCTTCTGACGGCGCAATGCTATATGGCCGATTCAAAAATTACACAAAACACCCTGTAACTTTATAAAAAAAAAAAAAAAAAAAAAAAAAAAAAACTCAAATCAAAAATCGATACATGAAAAAAAAATCTGTATTTATCCATTTCATAACAACTTTGGGCACGACAATCTGTTACACCCTATATAAAATTCATCTATATCAAATTTCATATTTATTCAAAGAAAGAAAAAAACTTATTTTCGAAAAGTTCGAATTGTAAAAGATATTTGACCGAATGAAAGTCCCCGCTCATTTTCTATATATTTTCTTCAAAAAGTAATAGAATTTTATGTGAACACAAAATGTATCATAAAAATCTACCTCCCTTTCTACCATTTTTATATGTAAACCTCTTGAATCTGCACGGAAACTCTGCGTGGAGGTTCATACATAAAGTATTTTATGCCTTTGCGACTTTAAAAATACCTCTGAGATCAACATTGATGACTCTCTGATAATTTATATTAATGAACAGTCAAAAGTTTAAGGCGCTCGCTGCCATATTTTATAAAAACCATTTTTCTTTACACACTTAAAAAGTACTTTGTGTATATTTTGGGCCATTTTCTTAATGTTTCTGATATGTTATTGTTTTTTTTTTNTTTTTTTTTGGGGGGGGGGGGAAGGACTCAGGTATTTTATAATCTCATTTTCATGGATTCTGGGTAGTCATTAAGCGTGTTTTTTTTTGTTTTTTTTTTCTTCTCTCTCTCTCTTTGCTTGTTCCCAAGAGAAAATGAAACAAGACCCCTACCACTTTTTAATTAATTTTTTAAAAAAACTAAACTGATATAAAATAAGTCAAATCTTGGAGAAGAGCAAAAAATCTGTTCTTCTAGAGATCGATTTATCTTTAAATGTTGAAATTTTTTAAGTGAATTTCCGCTCTTTCGGTTAATTATTTTCAATAATGAACGGAGATCACTTGCCGGCACTATCAACTGATTAGTGTGAATGTGAATGCTCCCGAAAGGATCGACATATTCTAATGAGAAGTATGGGTTGTTGGTGTAATGTTAAGCCGCTCTTACCGCGATAAACTCTTCCTCATTATTTTGAGTTATTTACCACCATTGGAGGACATGGACGGGGCCGAATAACCCGGGCCCTTTCCATATCCTCCGGGCGTCCTCAGACTTGAACACGGAAGATGAAGTAATAATGAACCTTTGGCATAGTCACAAAAAAATACCCCCCCTCAAAANCCCCCCCCCCCCCCCAACATTTGATATCAAAAAATATAATAAAAAAAATCCGTTTGTCCGCTGTGATGGGCACTTTTGCCACTTGGCGTTCATCGTTTTGGATGAAGTTTGATATATAGTGCCCATCTGGGGTTTAACTGTGCCTCGAAAATCCAAAGTACCGTTGGTATATTTTTTCGCTTTTTAGTGGTTTCCATTCATCTTGTCTAAAAGGGAAATGGTATGTGCTAGAGAAATGAAATTTGTGTATGTCAAATTTGGAGTCTCATTGGACCATACAAATTTTAGGTGCTATCGAACACACAGCGCGCCCCATAATGACCGTTCACCCCCTCCCCTTAACTTTTGAACGGCTCTAGTGTAGTTTTTGAAAAGCTCTAGTGTAGGAAAGGGGCCATGTCCAATCGAATAATAATGGTGAGATCCAGGTTCAAACCCCCGGAAGTGACTTTTATTGACAAAAAGCATTGATTTCTCAAGAAATTTAAATGGAATGGTACAAATATTTTTTGTTCAAATAAAACTAAAAATAAACTAAGAAAAAACAATCCTCTCTATTTTTGCAAAAAAAATCAGGGCCGCGCTGGAGGGGTCTGAAGTTTAATTATGTTATATCCTGTATAACGGAGTTTATTTTAAACTTTGATGTGAAAAATCCCTTATTGTGTTGCACAAAAAGGTTTCTCATCTTCCTAAATCCTAAACCATCAAAAATGTACATTTATATTTTCATCAGTGTCGTAAGAGGACAAAATCAAATCTCAATTTTCTCCTGATGGAAGTTAAAAATAGGCCGTTTAGAAAAAGGCGATTTTCGGGTAGAAAATTGATGTAAGGTGGTTATTTAGGACAAACAAAGTGATAAGTAACTTAAATAAGGAAATATTTCAGCGAAAAAAGAAAAACATTCACCTTCTCATTTCTTTCACAGCAGGGTCAGAGGAATATGAAAATTTCAATGCAATTACATAAGAATTACCACTAGTTTTAAATGCAAGTTAATTCCTATGTAATTGCATTGAAATTTTCTCATTCCTCTGGCCCTGCTGTGAAAGAAATGAGTAGGTACATATTTTGCTTCTAAAAATATGAATTTTTGAAGTAGACTTAATTTTTTTTCTACCTCGAAGTCAATTACTGTTTGTACCTCCAAACTATCTTCACAATTTTAAAACAACACTTATTCTGAAGCTTCTACTATTAACAAACACGTTATCCTCACACAAAACCCATTAATTCACACATCTTATAACCTTTGAACCTTATGGTTAGACATATAAAAAGGATTTCTCCTTTCTTCCAAAGGCTATAAATTTTAACACAGGAGAAGAGGAAGGGGCAGATAAAATTACTTTTGTTCACTTTCCTTTTTTTGTTTTTATACTTTTTTATGTTTCACATATATTTTATAAAATGCTGGAGTATTTTTTCTCTTCCTTATTTTGGAATGATCCCTTTCCTTTAAACAAGTACATAGGTAACTACTATGCCCCTTTTTTAAAATCAGCTTTTACAATTATTTTTTGTAAAAGCACACAACATTATTTTTGTCATCAAATGTTATTTGATGATGGTCTCAAAATCCACTTGCGGGTCGCTGGAATACCCCTGCATAAAGCAAGGAAAAAGTAGTAAATTACCTACGCCTGTGTTGTTATATCTAAATAAACAAATCAGAAATTTGTGTGTACCTATGTGGTGTTACAATACCGCAGTCCAAACGGTAGCAATTAGCGAAAAATTGATGGGAATGGACTACCCCAAAATCATGGTCTACGACCCTAGGAAAATTATCAGAACTGAAATAGGTGAAGCCGTTTTTGAGTTACTGCGAATTTCTAATTTATTCACTAAAATCGGATAGTCACAGTCGGATATCTTAAATTTTGTCGCGACAACATATCAACTCAAAGCAAGAAAGTTTTAGGTGACTGTTTAGCCCTTATTTTAGGACATTTTCTGCAAAGGTACGGCCAGTCATTCCTGTTACGCTTTCGCAACTGGGAACGGGCAAAATAAAATTAAGAATACAGTGTGTATCAAAAGGTTATGCAAAAAAAGAAACCACGTATAGTAGATCTCAAATAAAGGCCACTTTGCCTTATAAACCCTTAAAAGCTTGATAAAAAATAATTTCATGACTCCGCCCCTGATCAGGGAAAAAGTGCTAAATACTCATCAAAGAAACATGATACAAAGTCATGCAAAAAACGAATTTTAATAATTATTTTTGTTCGGTGCCTGCTCTTTTTGGCTTTAACTCTACTGACACGGTAACCCCAGCTTATACAGTATCAATTGATACTGCGTAGAAACTCGCTTTTTGCTGATAATCTCTTATCATTGGTTTTAATGCGAGTTTTCTTAAAGGCTGGATTCCCTTCCTAACACCAAATCTTCTGTATTTACACGGGTTTAGGACCGTCACCTAACGAAGCTGGTTGCTCCCCTCGGTGGCTACGTACTTATCAGGGTATCAATAAATAATTACGAGTATTAATAACATTCCTTAACTTTTAATTCAAACTGGTTTGTTCAAGAAGTATTTTTAATGTAAATAGGGAGGGTTCCTTGGAGACACATTTTTCTACATCTACTGCATGGAAAATTATTTCTCCGTGACCATCATAGATCCAAATCTGCTTGGCACTGAAATTCACGAAAACTGCATCGAAAATTTATAAAAACTAAATTTCGCCGAAAAAAGTTATATACCCTTTTTGGATACTTAAAAACTTTTCTTCTTCCTGGTCCACTTTTTATTGTTCTTAAAATCTTCTCCTTGTTTCACTAGCTAAACCCAATTTGCAGAAGTTCAACTCTCTCTCTCTCTCTCCTCGGGCTTTCACCGGTAAACAAGAGCTCTGGATTACAAAAAACCTTTAAACTTTAAAGTCTGTAATGAGTTTCTCAAAATAAGTTACTTTCATTTCATCGGGAAGTTTATTTTTTATATTTCAGAACATTAGACTCGAAAATCGCATCGTGAAAATAGCAGCATCAATACCAAACACTAAATAGGTACAATCGAAAATGTCGCATTGTGTTCACATTTGCTACAAAATATTATCGTGTATCACTGCAAAACAAACTAGTTTTTTTGAGCTTCTCACAAAGCGACAGATAACAGACCATGGTATTTACATAATGAAAGTACATAAGCTGTGGCTAAATTAGTAGGAAGTTAAATCATACGGTACAAAACAACCTAAGCTGTGACTAAATTAGCAGGAAGGTATAAATCATACGGTACAAAACATCCTCAGCTGTGGCTAAATTAGCAGGGAGGTACAAATCATACAGTACAAAACATCCTAAGCTGTGGCTAAATTAGCAGGAAGGTACAAATCATACGGTACAAAACATCCTAAGCTGTGGTAAATTAGCACGGTACAAAACATCCTAAACTGTGACTAAATTAGCAGGAAGGTAAAAATCATACGGTACAAAACATCCTAAGCTGTGACTAAATTAGCAGGAAGGTACAAAACATACGGTACTAAATATCCTAAGCTGTGACTAAATTAGCAGGAAGGTACAAATCATACGGTACAAAACATCCAAGTTGTGACTAAATTAGCAGGAAGGTACAAATCATACGGTACAGAACATACTTTAGACTTACAGGGTGGCTATAAATGTGGGACCCCTGTGGAAGTGGGTAGCTGAGATCAAATGAAACATATTTTTCGGAATTCGACGTATGAATTGTGCTTTGGTTCACGTTCTATTTCGAAATGATAATTTGACGGTTGTGCAAGGACTTCAATTTAAGTTTATTTCTAAAACTCATTTCCGTGATTCCCTAATAACGTGGAGAAAAAAATTCCATATTTCAAAATCTTTTTACACAAAAGGTCTTTAAAAAGAAGTAGATTTCATATTATGTCAAATCAATTACATTTGAAAACAGTCAGTAACACAAGAAAAGAAGTTGGGAAACAAACATAAAACAATAGTTTCTTTTCAACTACCGGCTCTCCATGACTTCGTTAGTAAATTGAGGATTAAGATCATGTGATCACAAACCTATCTCTTTCCTAACGATCAGTCGGGGTTAAATGGGCTTGTTAGTGCTGGCTCGAGTGCAACAGTGGTTCCCCTAACAACTTCATGGCAAATTTCAGTGCACAAACTATTGGGGACCAAATTGTGCGACACATTTTGGATTTATATGCTTAAAAAAGTAAGTTCCCACGTACAATTTTTTGTGACGAACAGTAAAGAAAAATCATTTGGACCGATAAAACGAAAATAATATAAACGTATTTCGCCCATTACAACTAACAATGGAAGTAACATTTTTCCAGATTATTTTTTTCAACGTAGTGTGTGAATTGCTGTAGAAAATTTTAATGAGGCATTTCACAAAAGAAAAAGTTACAAATAATATAGGTGGATATAATGAACTATGGGAGGTGCACTATACCCAGTCACAGACAATCAATGTGAAATGAATACTAAACAGACAAATTAAGAAAACGTTAATGAACAGGTACACAAGTGAGAAATCAGAGGTGGAAATTAATGCCAATAGGCACCAAATTTTAAGAGAAGGGAAATCTTTATAGTTCTAGTTGACTTTCTTTGTGATTTTACTTCAAAATTTGGGAAAAATGCAAAAAATGATCTCTCCTTTGTATGAAAAGTATCTCATGCACACTGATAAAAGAAAACACGCAAAACTCGTAAAAACAGCTAAAAGCAGTAAAAATCGCTAGGAGTAGATTTAATTTTAACCAAAAATCAAACACAGGATTTGTGAAAACCGCCAAACATTGGTCGAAACCGCTGAAAACCGGAACGGTAGATTGGAAATAATCATGAGCGACAAAAAACACCAAGGGAAAATTATATTTCAACCAAAAGTGCCATTATGCATTCCATGCATGAAATTGATGCCAATAGGCACCAAATTTTAAGAGAAGGGAAATCTTTATAGGCAGAAACCGCCGAAAACGGCAAAAAACCGCCAGTAGATTCAACTAAAGGTATCCTTGCACAATCAATGCATAAAATTAATCTGAATTGGCACCAAATTTTAAGCTCCGGCTTTTACCATACTCTTTTTATGCGGGAACTTCGATTTCAACCAAAAGCTCCGTTCCGGGCATAAAATTGCACTTACCGTTCTTGTGATATCTTTACAGACAAGACACACACACACACACGGACCAATGGCTGAAATTGAGATTCGGGCTTTGGAGAACTCGGGACGGGATTTTGTATTGAAAACTGGACATCGGAAAATTCAGCCCATTAACATGCCTTTCTTTTTAGGATAAGAAAGTAAAGGTAGTAGGTACTCTTGGGGGGGGGGAGTGATAATGATGGCTTGGGACGGAGCCCCCAACTCGCATTAGCGAGTATATTCTATAACATTGAAATCCCGAGATATAAACAAACAATTAGATGAAGGGAAAACCCAAGATCAAACTTATCAAACATCCAACTATACTCCGAAAACAATACTTGACATTTTTTTTTCTTCCTTTTGCCTAACATCTCTTTAACATCTAGGTATTGGATATTCGAGACGGTCTTTTCTCTCACAAACCACATATAGAACTAAACAAGGAAGTGAAGTAATATTAGAATGAATGTTTTTGATGTAAAAAGAAATCATTAAACAGGATTGCCGATACAAATTCTCAGAAATAGAAAAGACAGTTAGAAAGAGAAAAGACAGAAAGTAAAAGGGCTAAGAGAGGGAAATGGAGGAGGGAGGGAGAGAAAAAAGAAAGTTAACAGAGGAAATAAAAGTTTTCTTTTTTAACTTTTATACACCTAATAAACAAAATGTTCACAGAACTGTAAAACTGGAACACTTCAGATGGATTTTAAGTTGCAAACTGATTTACTGAGCTCGGTTTGTAATGCAGTAAACTTTCAGTATAGTTAGAAACATTGGGAAGTTGTGTGTAACGATTCTTTACCCCACCCATCCTGCGTTGGAGGAGTAGCCAGAGGTCCATATTATAATACTCCACTCAAGTGTTAGGACTATATTATAAAACTCCACTCAAGTGTGAGTTGTCACTCCGATTACAAATTAGCGAAGTGGCCACCCACACTTGGTAAAATTTTTGTTTTTGTATTATAATCCAATACTCTGTGATAGATACATTGGATCTGCAGACGGGTGAAATTAATTGAAATTTTATTTTATTTAAAAGTCAAAACATGTGGGTCTAAAGTTATGGAAAACTAATTAGTTTGGTTCAAAATCACTCTTTAAACCAAAGCGTTTAGCCAGCGTCTATGGCACGTTGACTACACCAGTTCTCTGAGCAGCGTCCAGCGAGGTTGTACCATGTGGGTGTCCACATGGGTTTGCGCCCTCGTGATGCTGGCTATTTTTCCGGCCCAACCCAGGCTGGATGAGGTCAATGTGGGTAGCTGCTTTGCAAGTTTCCAGCGAATGGAGTGTGAAACCCCCGTCTTGAATCAACAATCGATGTTAAAGAGACGTTAAGCTAAATTAAAAAAAAAAAAAAAAAAAAAACTGAAACGTATAAAAAACAATTGAAAACAGTCTCGAAAAACGGTGCAAATCGGTTCTGGTGGACAAAAGAAAAAGTTCGCTTATCGACAGGTCCGGTGTGCGGGAACACTTATAGTTAATTAATGAAATAAATTGACCAATAGCAACACACTCGTACCAAAGATTACGTTCAAAATTGGTATTTTGGTACCTATGTGAAAACTAGACTCAAGGCGCAGTGCACAATCCGCTTATTGAAATTTGCCTCAATTTTCGAGTGTCATATTTCCATCCCTGGAGTTGTGGTTTTGGTTCCATTATTATTATTTTAAATCTTAAAATGTTTTAAAAATCTATTTGCTTATAGTAATAAATATTTTACCTTCTCAATACTGAAATTAGAGAATTTTTGTACTCATACAGAAATTTTAAAAAATATAATAATTATGTACCTATCCACAATTCCGCATGTTATTTGATTAAAATAAGTTTACATGTATTTTTTTTGTTCAGAACATTTTTTAAAATACAAATCAGACACTCAAGTGGTAGTGACCACTCCAACTCGCTGAACGTAGCTTAGTTTAACTCCAGTAATCTTATTCTTATGAGAACTGTCAACTTGCCATTGGCGTTGGTTCACTCAGTTCTCAAACTTGTTTCCCTTTTTTATGGTATTAGTCGATAAGCAATTACTTTCACAAAAAATCATTGTTGTAGGACATCGAATTTTAAATCAGATGCACTTACAATGATAAACCGCATGCTAAAAATATCTGGTTGCAAATCACATTTTTTTTTTAAAAAAAAATAATATTCATGGGCACAGGGAAAGAAAAACATTTTTTTTTTTTTTTTTTTTTTTTTTTTTTTTNTTTTTTTTTTTTTTTTTTTTTTTTTTTTTTTTTTTTTTCAAAATACTTGTAAGCTGTAATATTATTTTGTTTATGATTTGTGCATTGATTAGTTGCACACTCTGTAATAATAATAATAATAATAATAAGGAAGATGCATCCGCCGCGCCGCATATGTCGAGATTTTCGAGAAATGCAATACAGAGTGATTCTAAACGAATGTGAATTGTGAAATCTTTCTAGGGAAGATTTTAGAGTTCATACAATAATACAAATATGTTCTATAGGAAATATTGTCGGGAAATGCACACTCCAGGGATACAGGCTATTAGATGGATATAATCTTTTTGTTATTGCGATCATCACAAAAATTTGCTCACGGTTTTTGGTACTGATTTAAATGAATACTACAAAATTTCGATGACTACATTGGAAAAAAGGGGGGAGTCTGTAAATCGGAAACCAACAACCCCTGTTTTGTAGCCTGTCCATAAGAACACTTGAAAAAACAAACAAATCTCATCTCTATGATTGTTTTGTAACCTGTCCATAAGAACACTTGAAAAAACAAACAAATCTCATCTCTATGATCGTTTTGTAGCCTGTCCCTAAGAACACTTGAAAAAACAAACAAATCTCATCTCTATGATTGTTTTGTAACCTGTCCCTAAGAACACTTGAAAAAACAAACAAATCTCATCTCTATGATTGTTTTGTAGCTTGTTCCTAAGAACATTTGAAAAAACAAACAAATCTCATCTCTATGATTGTTTTGTAGCCTGTCTTGTAGCCTGTCCCTAAGAACACTAGAAAAAACAAAAATCTCATCTCTATGAATGTTTTGTAGCTTGTCCCTAAGAACACTTGAAAAAACAAACAAATCTCATCTCTATGATTGTTTTGTAGCCTGTCCCTAAGAAAACTTGAAAAAACAAACAAATCTCATCTCTATGATCGTTTTTTGTAGCCTGTCCCTAAGAACACTTGAAAAAACAAACAAATATCATCTCTATGATTGTTTTGTAGCTTGTCCCTAAGAAAACTTGAAAAAACAAACAAATCTCATCTCTATGATCGTTTTGTAGCCTGTCCCTAAGAACATTTGAAAAAACAAACATATCTCATCTCATCTCTATGATTGTTTTGTAGCTTGTTCCTAAGAACACTTGAAAAAACAAACAAATCTCATCTCTATGATTTTTTTGTAGCCTGTCCCTAAGAACACTTGAAAAAACAAAAATCTCATCTCTATGATTGTTTTGTAGCTTGTCCCTAAGAACACTTGAAAAAACAAACAAATCTCATCTCTATGATTGTTTTGTAGCCTGTCCTTAAGAACACTTGAAAAAACAAACAAATCTCACCCCTATGATTCTTTCTCCTCGCAGCAGCACCCTACTTGTTTTTTTTTTTTTGTTTTTTTTTTTAAAAAAAAAAAACTTGATACGACACATACTACAAGAAAGAACGATTTTTGTTAAAAATATCATTTTTATTTGTTCAATTATATTACAGGTATCAGTTGAATTTTCATCTTTAAAATGATTTTGGATAAACATTGAACACCATTATTACGATCATTGAGCATGTGAGAAGAATGAATGCATAAAATAAATACTCGATGACGGTGTTTTAGTTATACTGTCGTGAAAATCAAATCTGTTTGTTTTTATAAATACTCTAAAGAACAGGCAAAAAAAAACACTGACAGCACTCTAAATAATACAAGTTTTACCCATAAATAGATGTAGGCCACCTCTCTCCTTAAATCCCACTTTCCAACGCAGTCATCAACTCTTTACTCACAAGAATACAAAGCAAAAAAAAAAAAAACATATTTGAATCTCTTTATCTTTTTAGAACATTTTTATCCTGTTTTGAGCTCAATAGTCTTCGCTAGAAAGATTTTTCATTCATTTAGAAACACCCTGTATGGGTACGTATGCAGGGGGAATAACGTTTTGTCTAGTCTTCTATTTGAAATTATAGCCTTTCAACACGTAAGGCATTGATTATGATCAATTTATTTGCCCGCAAGTGTTTAAGTGAGGACGGGAAGAATGAGTTAAAACTAGTTAAACGCATTCTGACAGTGAACAAAAAAAACAGGATCCACAGGGCAATGAAAAAATCCACAGAAATGCGATCGATGTTATATGTACCTGGAATTTACCCTTCTACTAAGCCTGCCTGAGAGTCAACGGGTAAGAGACGACAAGTTCACACATTTTGCATTCAACTGGTATTAAGTGCAGCATATAAGGAAATTCCCAAGAACAGAAACCCAGGTAGTTATCGTCACAGGGAAACTCTCGTATATTTTCTACCTAACAGAAAATCGTCACTTCAGATGATTTTTCAGTTTTTATTTTGAATATTCAGGCATCAAGGAGTTCAAAAGTATACTCATACAAGCAAAGAAACCATCAACCTTATAAGACCAAGGAGGAAGATGGTTTAAAATCAATAGCACGTTCTCTATAACCGAAGAAAGATGAGATAAAATGAGATAAATAAATAGCAGAATATGGCAAACAAACTTGAATAGAGACAACTGGTTGCTGAATCTAAAGATCCTTGCAGTTATAAAAACTGCGGAATAAAATATTAATAACATTATCATAATGATGTTGCTATTGCTAAAAGCCCGACGGACCCTGATTTTTCTTTGAAATTCTTGATGAAATAACAGACCCTTCCCTCTTCTCGTCTCAGCAATTTATTATCATCACCTTTACAGGAGATGGGACGTAGTATTTATCATTGGATCAAACAATTTCGTCTCGGATAACGTCCGGTTAATAAATTCTTCGATTGTAATTGTACCGTTTTGAAAGTATAAATAAAAAATTAATATACAGATAGTTAATTAATAGAAATTATTTGAAAAAATAATTCAAAATTTTGTGATTTTCCCCTCAAATTATTTATTTCTAGTGTTTGAAAAAAAAAACCAACATATTTTAATATGAGAAAGAAGTAATCAATCTTAATAATAAGTTGGTGATTAAATTTAAAAGCGACATTGAAATCGTCAAACCATTTAAAAAAATAATAATAAAATTTTCTTTCAGGACAAAAAATGCAGAACAATTGTTCAAAACATTAATCCTAAAACCAACTTAAACAAAAAGACAAAGCTTTATGAATAATCTTAGAAAAATGAAACAAACCATAGAACTTTTCATAAAATTGACAATACTATGTTTAGTTAATGGTTTACAAGAAGGATCGCACGATATCGACAACACAACAGATATAATCAATAAAAATTATCAATCTTGTCGATTGGCAAATGAAGTTTGTTCAAGTAATAACGATTGCTGTTCGAACTGTTGTACATCATTGACATACACGTCAATGACGTGTCAAGTTGAATGTCCTGAAGAGAAAAACGATGGCAAAAATGAAAATAAAATCCATGGAAATGTGGTATGGAAAGGTAAAAATACAGGGGCAGCTGGCAATAAATTGAAAAATACTCCTATCAAAGAAAACAGAAGTACTATTAATAGCGGTAACAATAAAATTATAAGTAGACAACAACGTGAGAATATTGAAGATTCAAATAATATGAGTAACGGGGGAATAGGACAAAGTAAACATAATGATGAACTGGGAGAAAGCATAGTCTACAGTAATAAGGAACGAAGCCTAGAAATAGCTGAAGTCATAATAAAAAAAATTGAAAACAAACCTAATAAAGATATAGGAACGAGTATCATTGATTTAAATAAAGATGTTGATAGCAAGGAAGATGCGCGGCCAGAGAACATTGCAAAAAACAAACACGAAAATGTCGAAATTGGACTGAGTGTTCTCAATATTACCAAACTGGGAACAAAGGAAGCTGATTCAATTGAAATTGAACGTGATATTTCAAAAATCAACAGACAGGAGGATTTAAATATAAAATATGATACATTGTCTACTTCTGCACCTCTAGGAAATAAGGAAATAGGTCAAAGTGTAAAAAAGAACACGAATAAATATCTAGAGAGAAGTAGTTTGATTGATCAAAATAATGAAGGTATGGAAAGTTCTGTAAACAAAAGCACGAAAGAGAAAAAAAATACAAATGTTGGAATGGGAATAACAATTTTAAAAACACCAAAATCAGAAAGAGATAACCGAAGTATTACAAATATTAATGGCAACACTCCTCAGATAAAAATACAAACAAACATAAATAGAAGTGATTTATCGAAAAGTAATTCGACGATAGGAAATTTAGACACTATTGCAGAAACAACACGACAACGCAAAACAGGAGATCTGAAAAGTACAGTAATAGAAAATGAATTCAATGAGAACATTGCAATGGAAAATGGTACAAAAAATGGTACAGATAATTCGCAATTTAAAGACAGCGACGAGTGTAATGATTGCAATGGAGTAACAAACACACTTGCCAAAAATATCAAACAAATCCTAATTGAAAAATTACCCATATTGATTTCTTTCAACTTGAGTGATACAATAGCCAGTACTGCTAAGCCACTTTGTAAAACGACTGGATCATCCTGCAAAGAAGCCACCGAATGTTGTACGCAGTGTTGTGCTGTGGCAGATGGTCTCTTTCAATGTTTTGATAAAGGTACAGACGAATGTCAATCCTCTCTTCCAGGTAGCAAATTATTAGCTTGTAAAAAAAGTGGTGAATTGTGTGAGACTCATCGACAATGTTGTTCAAATGTTTGTACAGATTGTGGAACGTCATCTCGGTGTGACAATGAAAATAAAAATATTTGCCGACTCGAAGGCAAACAGTTAACAGAACATACAAAATTTTGTAAACTGTTAGGTGACACCTGTCGAAAAGCGTCAGATTGTTGCACCCAATGTTGTGCTGTGTCAGATGGAATATTCAGATGTTTTGAAGAAGACACTCACGAATGTCAGCCAGGAGATACCTTGACCAATAAAACTTTAACTGGACCTACAATTCATGAATAACTTTTATTTCAGAACGGCAATTAAAATGTGGCAATTGCGATCGACCAAAAGTTTGCATTGAAAATTGAAATATAGGCATTCAAAACAAAGAAGTCTTCGGGGATATAAAATCTAATTGGTCTATAGAGGGATGTCACATGATCTGCTTTTCCATCGAATACATACCTACTTACTTAGAATACGAAGCTTTTGGTTGAAATCCAAACATTATTATTATTGATCAAATATAAGTCGTTTCGTAGGAGGAGCTTAAACAAATAATCCACCGGTCTAGTCAGGTCAAATTATAGTAATCAATGACACATTCATACAAAACGAAGAGAGAAAAAAAATCTAAAGCTATATCGACTTTTGGGGGTACATATTGAAATATATAGAATAAAATGTAACCAAAAATATGAACTATACAAATTTTTACTAATTAAAAAAATCGGGTCTCAAACCTAGAAATGATCATAAAAATTTTCAATATAGACTACCAAAACTCGTAGGTAGGTATGTATTATATTTAGATGCAAGAACTCAACCGATCATGTGACGTCACATGAGTTTCTGGGAATTAAAAAAAAAAAAAACGACTTTTGACATAGAATTTTCTTATTGACATGGAATAAAAAAATAAATGCAATCCTATAAAAAGCAAAGTAAAGTAATGACCTAAAATTTTCGAGTTTTCAATACCAAAAAACACCTTCTGAGGTCCCCAGAGCCAAATAAGGGGTTTCAGATATTGGGTCGCGTGCGTCTGTATGTGTATGTCCGATGTCTGTTAACAAGATATCTCATTTACCTTGAAATTTGGCAATTATGGATGTCATTTTTATGCCAAAGACGAACCACGAAGCTTTTGCTTAAAATCTAATCTATTATTAGCGGCTTTTTACAGTTTTAACGAATCCGGAGAAGAGAACAATAAGAACTCCAAATTTGTTGTCTATTCATAGAAATTTTATACTATAACATAATTTTAGTACTTTGCAAAAAATTTTACACGTTTATCGTGTTTGATTTCAAAATGGCAGCCATTTGAAATTTCCGAGATATGATTTCCAAGAGTTTCTAAAATTAGGCGAATTATTTCTAAAAGTAGGCGAAGTGTCTAAAACTAGGCGAATTATGACTAAAAAGCAATTTCCTCGACTTTGTTGTCCTATGCAATCATTCAATATCCCATTGCAAATAATTCGCCTAGTTTTAGACACTCTTGGAAGTCATATCTTGGAAATTTCGAACGGCCGCCATTTTGAAACCAAACGGCTTCATGTGGAGTTTTGAACGGCTTTTTAAATTTGTTTGCAAAGTACTTCTAATTCTATTGTCTTTCTGAAAATGTATCACACTATGGGGGTTCATATTTAAAAAACAAAAGTTGAAAAATTGGTCACACCATCAGGTCTTTAATTTGGGACATAATACCTTGCGAGATTTCAAAACTCCACATGAAGCCGTTCAAAAGATATTCAGGTTGTCTCGGACTTTTGGGACACCCTATATATATATATATATATATATATATNCACCACTTCATCAACATCGTCGGGATCGCAAGAATATCTCCCATATTAATAGTTTTTACACCACTTCATCAACATCGTCGGGATCGCAAGAATATCTCCCATATTAATAGTTTTTACACCACTTCATCAACATCGTCGGGATCGCAAGAATATCTCCCATATTAATAGTTTTTACACCACTTCATCAACATCGTCGGGATCGCAAGAATATCTCCCATATTAATAGTTTTTACACCACTTCATCAACATCGTCGGGATCGCAAGAATATCTCCCATATTAATAGTTTTTACACCACTTCATCAACATCGTCGGGATCGCAAGAATATCTCCCATATTAATAGTTTTTACACCACTTCATCAACATCGTCGGGATCGCAAGAATATCTCCCATATTAATAGTTTTTACACCACTTCATCAACATCGTCGGGATCGCAAGAATATCTCCCATATTAATAGTTTTTACACCACTTCATCAACATCGTCGGGATCGCAAGAATATCTCCCATATTAATAGTTTTTACACCACTTCATCAACATCGTCGGGATCGCAAGAATATCTCCCATATTAATAGTTTTTACACCACTTCATCAACATCGTCGGGATCGCAAGAATATCTCCCATATTAATAGTTTTTACACCACTTCATCAACATCGTCGGGATCGCAAGAATATCTCCCATATTAATAGTTTTTACACCACTTCATCAACATCGTCGGGATCGCAAGAATATCTCCCATATTAATAGTTTTTACACCACTTCATCAACATCGTCGGGATCGCAAGAATATCTCCCATATTAATAGTTTTTACACCACTTCATCAACATCGTCGGGATCGCAAGAATATCTCCCATATTAATAGTTTTTACACCACTTCATCAACATCGTCGGGATCGCAAGAATATCTCCCATATTAATAGTTTTTACACCACTTCATCAACATCGTCGGGATCGCAAGAATATCTCCCATATTAATAGTTTTTACACCACTTCATCAACATCGTCGGGATCGCAAGAATATCTCCCATATTAATAGTTTTTACACCACTTCATCAACATCGTCGGGATCGCAAGAATATCTCCCATATTAATAGTTTTTACACCACTTCATCAACATCGTCGGGATCGCAAGAATATCTCCCATATTAATAGTTTTTACACCACTTCATCAACATCGTCGGGATCGCAAGAATATCTCCCATATTAATAGTTTTTACACCACTTCATCAACATCGTCGGGATCGCAAGAATATCTCCCATATTAATAGTTTTTACACCACTTCATCAACATCGTCGGGATCGCAAGAATATCTCCCATATTAATAGTTTTTACACCACTTCATCAACATCGTCGGGATCGCAAGAATATCTCCCATATTAATAGTTTTTACACCACTTCATCAACATCGTCGGGATCGCAAGAATATCTCCCATATTAATAGTTTTTACACCACTTCATCAACATCGTCGGGATCGCAAGAATATCTCCCATATTAATAGTTTTTACACCACTTCATCAACATCGTCGGGATCGCAAGAATATCTCCCATATTAATAGTTTTTACACCACTTCATCAACATCGTCGCGATCGCGAGAATATCTCCCATATTAATAGTTTCTTCACCACTTCATCAACATCGTCGGGATCGCAAGAATATCTCCCATATTAATAGTTTTTACACCACTTCATCAACATCGTCGCGATCGCGAGAATATCTCCCATAATAATAGTTTCTTCACCACTTCATCAACATCGTCGGGATCGCAAGAATAACTCCCATATTAATAGTTTTTACACCACTTCATCAACATCGTCGCGATCGCGAGAATATCTCCCATAATAATAGTTTCTTCACCACTTCATCAACATCGTCGCAATCGCGAGAATATCTCCCATATTAATTGAAATTTATTCTGATGTTTCGTTTGATAACCTTATCTCATATAATATGTTCCACCATGATAAGTCTCGAACACCTCGTCAGATTTTAATGAATAAATTTATGTATCATTGTACCTAATTCCACCATGATAACTCTCGAACACCTCGTCAGATTTTAATGAATAAATTTATGTATCATTGTACCTAATTCCACCATGATAACTCTCGAACGCCCCGTCAGATTTTAAGGAATCAATTTATGTTTCATTGTACCTAATTCCAATATGATAACTCTCGAACGCCTCGTTAGATCCTTTTAATGAATCAATTTATATATCATTGTACCTAATTCCACCATGATAAGTCTCGAACGCCTCGTCAGATTTTAATGAATCAATTTATGTATCATTGTACCTAATTCCACCATGATAACTCTCGAACGCCTCGCCAGATTTTAATGAATCAATTTATTTATCATTGTACCTAATTCCACCATATAAGTCTCGAACACCTCGTCAGATTTTAATTAATTAAATTATGTATCATTGTACCTAATTCCACCATGATAACTCCCGAACGTCTCGCCACATTTTAATGAATCAATTTATGTATATTATTATACCTAAATTCCACCATGATAACTCTCGAACGCCTCGTCAGATTTTGATGAACCTTGTGTTATGTGCATTTATAATAGTAATAGAATTTGCTGATTTGGGCCGCCCAGGGACACAAAGTTACCAAGTGGCCTTCGAGAAGTTCTACAGAGTTACTAGTGATAATTATATTCTGTAATTCAACGGAACGCGTCGGTAGCTTAGTAGTTAAGCGCTAAACAGAAGGGCTTAGGTTCAATCCCAACCTGAGCAAGATTTTTTTCGTTATCAATTTGAGTCTCAGGCATTAACTTCTCCTAGTTGATACATTTAAGGGTCTATTTTTTAATAAATTGTCAAAAAATAAATTAATGAGGAAACCATATAGCCCAGTCAAAATAGATTTTCGCCTACAATAAATTAGTAAAAAGCGGGAGTTGATTTTATTTAACGTTGGACATCCTAAATATTTGTAATCTAAGTTTGCGACGGTTTCTGAGATGAGCTAAATTTTTTAGCGGCCTTTTTTAGTTTTTAGAGTATAACATTTGAACGAAGCATTTTGTGAAAAAATTGCTCTATTCAAACTTAATGAAAATGGAATTAATAATCTAAGTTTGCGACGGTTTCTAGCGTATAACATTCGAATGATGTATTTTATGAAAAAAATTGCTCTATTCAAAATTAATGAGAATTATATTTGACGTCGAATAACATATTTAAACGTTAAATTTGGTTCAGCGGCTTAGTCAGAATGGGAAGTCGAAAATAGGCTATTTTTTACACTTTTTCAGAAAATTGATTATACTCCAATTTACACGCCTCTAACTCAAAATCGGTTATTCGAAATAAAAAATGATATTATATAAAACTTGTGGGAAATCAAATTTCACATTTAGAACATATCTACTTTCAAAAGTTGCTCCTTCCTACGCACAGGTAGACGGAAAAATCGAAAAAGGGTCGTAGCCGCCGATTTGGCCGCTATAATATCATTTTTTATTTGGAATAACCGATTTTGAGTTAGAGGCGTTTAAATTGGAGTATAATCAATTTTCTGAAAAAGTGTAAAAAATAGCCTATTTTCGACTTCCCATTCTAACCAAACCGCTGAACCGAATTTAACGTTCAAATATGTTATTCGACGTCAAATTCCATTTTCATTAAGTTTGAATAGAGCAATTTTTTTCACAAAATGCTTCGTTCAAATGTAATTCTGCCGGCGAATACTTCTGGAATTAAATTTCCAGAGAATCAGAGCTTTTTCATTGAAGTATCCCTACCACAGACTGGCATTCAGTTTATTGCGACCACAATCTAGATTGCCTCAGGACGAAATTCTTTCATACAGATATATGCAAATTTAACTTTTTTAATATTCAGTCACAATTCTAGCTGCAACTAGCATATATTCAAATTTATAATACTCGTAGAATGATTTGACAAACATTTGAAAATAAAGTTTCAAAGAAAAAAATGTGTAATTAAAATCGAGTGCTGAACGTACACCATTTTTTCCCATAAGCATACTTTGGGTATGGCATCCTAATTTGTAATTAAAATCAAGTGCTGAACCTACATCATTTTTCACCGTAAGCACACATTGGGTACGACATCCTAATTTGTAATTAAAATCAAGTGCTGAACCTACATAATTTTTCACCGTAAGCACACATTAGGTACGACATCCTAATTTGTAATTAAAATCAAGTGCTGAACGTACACCATTTTTTCCCCATAAGCATACTTTGGGTATGGCATCCTAATTTGTAATTAAAATCAAGTGCTGAACCTACATCATTTTTCACCGTAAGCACACATTGGGTACGACATCCTAATTTGTAATTAAAATCAAGTGCTGAACGTACATCATTTTTTCCCCATAAGCACACATTGGGTACGACATCCTAATTTGTAATTAAAATCAAGTGCTGAACGTACATCATTTTTTCCCATAAGCACACTTTGGGTATGGCATCCTAATTTGTAATTAAAATCAAGTGCTGAACGTACATAATTTTTTCCCATAAGCATACTTTGGGTATGGCATCCTAATTTGTAATTAAAATCAAGTGCTGAACCTACATCATTTTTTCCCCATAAGCACACTTTGGGTATGGCATCCTAATTTGTAATTAAAATCAAGTGCTGAACGTACATCATTTTTTCC
>CM022881.1:8262461-8291300 GCA_012654025.1 Pachypsylla venusta
TTCGGTCTGGTAAAATATTATCAAATGAAAAACAATGTATGTATTCATACTATCGACACCAGTCCAGTTCCGATCCAGTTTCGTTCCAGTCACGATCAGTCACGAAGCAATTTTGATCGGAACGAGATCGAACATGTACCGATAGTATGAATGCTCTTTCGATCCCGGTTCAGTCTCAGTCAGTCGGTGAAGCTTTTCGCAAGTGAATATTATTTATTTTTAATAAATAATATACACTTGATTAATTAATTAAGAGATTTTAAAATTCTTATATTTATTAATAATAAATTAATGTTGATATTATTATCTTCTTTATCAGGAATAAGAAAGATAACCGCTAAGTCTTGAATCGAAAAATTTGATGTCATTTTTTACTTTTCACGTTAATTTTTCAATTTTAATATTTTTTTTTTTTAACAAAATGCATTCGACTTCGATTACTGATGTGAACATGATCAAGATCGAGACCGGACCGAGACTGGCATTATAGTGTGATTACCACATCAACTTTACCAGATCGAGACCGAACCGAGACTGGCACTATAGTGTGATTACCACATCAACTTTACCAGATCGAGACCGAACCGAGACTGGCATTATAGTGTGATTACCACATCAACTTTACCAGATCGAGACCAAACCGAGACTGGCATTATAGTGTGATTACCACATAAACTTTACCAGATCGAGACCGGACCGAGACTGGCACTATAGTGTGATTACCACATCAACTTTACCAGATCGAGACCGGACCGAGACCGAAACGAGACTGGCACTATAGTGTGATTACCACATCAACTTTACCAGATCGAGACCCGACCGAGACCGAACCGAGACTGGCACTATTGTGTGATTACCACATCAACTTTACCAGATCGAGACCAGACCGAGGCCGAACCGAGACTGGCATTATAGTGTGATTACCACATCAACTTTACCAGATTGAGACCGGACCGAGACCGAACCGAGACTGGCATTATAGTGTGATTACCACATCAACTTTACAGGATCGAGACCGGACCGAGACTGGCACTATAGTGTGATTACCACATCAACTTTACCAGATCGAGACCGAACCGAGACTGGCACTATAGTGTGATTACCACATCAACTTTACAGGATCGAGACCAAACCGAGACTGGCATTATAGTGTGATTACCACATCAACTTTACAGGATCGAGACCGGACCGAGACCGAACCGAGACTGGCATTATAGTGTGATTACCACATCAACTTTACCAGATCGAGACCGGACCGAGACTGAACCAAGACTGGCACTATAGTGTGAATCGGGCCTTAGTCCTTATTTTATTTGGACTTTAGTTTGAACAAAAAATATTTGTACCATTTCCTTTGACTTTAATGAGAAATCGACAATTTTTGTCGATAAAAGTCGATACTTGTTTCGAACCTGGATCTCGCCATGAGCTTTCAATTGGCCATGGCTTTTTTCCTATCCATGGAGAATTTCCAAATTCAAAAATTTCATGCCGTAAAAAAATTTAGGGGGACAAGTATAAGTTTCATAAGACAAAATTTCGTGGCCTAACCTAGATCCTAGATGTAGAAAATAAAAACCTACTATATCATATTTTGCAACATAATCTCCCGTGACTTCAATACATTATTTATACATTTTTTGGGTAATATCTCCAATGCCCGGCAAGAATTAGTTAGTATCCTTACGGTCAAAAAACTCTAAAACAGGTCCACGCAGCTCAGATTTTAGGTTTTTAAATAAAGAATAGTTAGTCCCTCGGGGCCAGGTCTGCACTTTCAGTGGGTTGAAGCATCCCAGTGAAGCCACGCTCAATCATAGCAGCTTTGTAATGACGACGGAGTGGCCAAGAGCGTTGACGTGGAAGAGCTGTAAACTACTCAAAATATTTAGATTATATTATCGTAAGACAGTGTAAAAGACATGTAAGAATATTTTCAAAACTACAATACATTAACCCTTTGTTGGTTGGGCCACGAACTTTTGGAACTACTCTCGTATCTCGGAATCTAGAAATCAGGTATCCCCAAGATTTCTTGGTTGATTAGATAATTAAGAGATATTTGTGTTCAAAGGTTTGACCATGGTCAAGTTAGATACGATAATAATCGGAAAAGAATGTGCCAGATTATGAACTAGGCTTTGCGCTTTTTAAGGAAGTAATCAAGTAAAGTAATTCCAGTCAACGTGAAACAAGAACTTTTTTGGGTCATTCTTCAAATACTCTACTTTTGATTCCTCATTGTCAGTTCAAAATATGTGTCAAAATTTATCAGAAAAACACGAACATTGATTGGGAAAAAATGGAATTATGACATAAAAAGTGAGTAGAAAATTGAATAATAAACTTACCTCACAGTTTGAATGACTAATGTTGCTTAAATTCAGCTTATACACGCGATCCCTGGGAACAGAAAGAAAAGATATAATGAGGCAAGTCAAAAATATAAATAAAAATTTCAGTGAAGCCATTGTTCAGACTATTAAAATTAAACACATAGAATCAGAATAGTCATATACCATGCAAGTAAGGTTTCAGGCGCGGGCACTAAGTTTAGATCAGAATAGTCATATACCATGCAATTAAGGTTTCAGGCGCAGGCACTAAGTTTAGATCAGAATAGTCATATACCATGCAAGTAAGGTTTCAGGCGGGGGCACTAAGTTTAGATCAGAATAGTCATATACCATGCAAGTAACGTTTCAATTGCGGGCACTAAGTTTAGATCAGAATAGTCATATACCATGCAAGTAACGTTTCAATCGCGGGCACTAAGTTTAGATCAGAATAGTCATATACCATGCAAGTAACGTTTCAATCGCGGACACTAAGTTTAGATCAGAATAGTCATATACCATGCAAGTAAGGTTTCAATCGCGGGCACTAAGTTTTGATCAGAATAGTCATATACCATGCAAGTAGGATTTCAGGCGCGGGCAATAAGTTTAGATCAGAACAGTCATATACCATGCAAGTAAGATTTCAGGCACGGGCAATAAGTTTAGATCAGAATAGTCATATACCATGCAAGTAAGGTTTCAGGCGCGGGCACTAAGTTTAGAGGTTCGTATCCGTATCATATCATGGAAAAAAACAATCCTTACAAAGAAAATACGAGCGCCACAATTCAAATCATGAGAGTTGAGCCCGCAAATATGAACGAATCAAAATCGAATGAACGGTATAAGATTTATGGTGATTCAGTCCAATGGGGGCTACTTGAGAGTGGTGCTATTTGGACTCTTTTGATCAAAGTGTCAAAACTGCTTTCGATCATTTATTTATATGTTTTAAATAACATATTTATTTTAAATAATTTTACAGTTTGGTCCCTGGTGTTCCAATAGCACAGCATGCTTATGTAGCCCCGTTTGAAAATAACAGACATTTTGAAAGTGGGAGTAACATAGCCAGGGAAACTGCAGAAAAAACATATTTATTTATGTTAAACAAATTTGAATAAAGTTTCGTTCAAATTAAAATACAATTTATCTCGATAACGTTTTCGCCTTTGATCTCGTCAGCGTGCTTTGAAATAAAAAATAATTTATATCATCTACCTATACTCGCCACATACAGGGTGAACATCAAGATACAAACATCACAAAAGGTTAGAAAATAGTGATACATTCTTGAATGCAGACACCTTTTGAAACCAACAATTTAACACTTTAGATAGGCCATTTTCCGACAGAGTTGAAAATCGTTTCACGTGGGGCGTACTCGGATAGAAGCCTACTGCTGCGCTGTGTTGACTTCATCGTCAGATTTATCGGGGACGAGGAATACTGAGATTCGTAAGAACAACTGAATAAATAATGGTGAAAACAAAGAAACGGCCGGTGAGGCCATAACTTCCATACCCCAGTAAATAAAAGAGGTGAAATTAATAAGTGACCGATATGAAAATCTGCTGTGCACTTAACACGACTTTCCTTATCTATAAAGAAAAAAGTAGAAAGTATTGAAATGGGCTGAAATATTCGATGTTGACTTTTCAATGCCAAAACACGTTTTGGAATTTCAGTCATTGGTTTGGGAGTTTCAGTCATTGGTCCGTGTCTGACTGTGAACAATTTGTCTCATGAACGGGAGCTAGGATGTGTTGTGTGCTATGTACTTGTTATTGATATGTTTAAATGAGGAAGAAAGTTAGTAATCATACTGAAAAAATATTTCAAAAATAATTTGTGTATCAAGTAGTACAAATTATTTGAGGAATCAGCAATCAGTTATGTCGGTTGGACGAAGGTTCTAGAAAATATAGTTGACACAAATTATTGTTAACATATACATACCAAATTTCAAGTCTTTGGCAACCGTCGTTCTCTTTCTAGCAAAGAAAAGGGTAAAAGCGGAATTAATTTACAGAACTTGCAGTCCCGTAATTGACTGAACGACTTGAAGTCTAGTTTTAACACCACGATTCATCTTTAAACGTCTGTTTCTCTTTATGTTCAACTACTATATCTCTCGCAAGTCCTAATTTTGATAGTAAGACTGCAGCCTCTTTGTGGCCAATTTAACTGAGTGAATTCTTACAGTTCATAGAACTATACTAGGTAAAATATTTAGGATGTTTGTAGTCATTGTGAAATATAAATTTAAAAAAAAAAAAAAAAAATTGTATCAAACTACAAATATTGAAGAGAGTCATGAGCGCTTTCGTTACGGCATCGTCTGGACGTAACGGACGAAAGCGATTGAGACTCTCTTTAATATTTGTAGTTTGATACAATGTTTTTTTTTTAAAAAAAAATATACTAGGACTATACAATACAGGGTGCAAAATACGATTATACATTATGCTTACACTGTAATACAATACTAAAACTTGCTGAAATATAACATGCCTCGCAGGGATTTTATTTTTATATAAAACAAACTTTTTGATGTTCACTTTTTATTCGAATAAATTGACCATTCGTTGAAAATTAGATTTTTTAATGGCTTTTTTATTTGGGAAAGGGTATTTTTCAAGTTAATTTTTCCATAAAATTATCATGTCTCACACCAGATTTCATTCGCAATCAAACGGAGAGTTCACACAAAAGAGAAGAATTTTTGATTCACTAAATCTAACATGCTTGTTTTGTTTTTCTTGGCATTACGTAAGCAGCGTTTTACTTGATCGGCTACGCAAAAATAATTTGGGGGATTAAGTCTTCGAATCATGGCGTTAATGTCCATCGCGTAGCATAGTAAAGAAACCGCACGAGAAAAATGGTGTATTCTTTTTCATTAAAAAAACATAATATTGGTACATATTTTATGCTTAATATTTTCGCACAAATTTCATCTCATCCTCTTGTAAAATAATGTTGTTTACTTAATATACCACGAACCCCTTGACCTATTTTAACGTTATATAACACATACGGGGTATCCATAAAGTCTCACCCCACCCCCAGTATCTCGAGAATGGCGCAAAATATAAGAAAACGCAAAAACACGTATCCCTTATAGTTTTTAGGGGGATTAATTTTAGACTAAATTTTTTTTGGCCAGCCGTTTAGGCTGGTCACCGACAGGCTTCAAAATCTTAAATAAGAAGGTATATCAAATGACACCTTGTTTAAAAGGCCTCGTTAATACGAGTTCATTACAGAAAACGAGAGCTCTCTAGGATCTACCGTTCACGAATTACAGGGTGGAACATAGGACATGGACCCTTTGCGGCCGCACCGAAATGGTAGGTAAAAATGCCTAAAAATAAGTTTTTATTATCCCAAATAAGTAATTTAGTAAAAAAAGATGGTTGTCCCGTCCACTTTGACCGCCAAGATCGAGCCTTCTTAGACCAATCCTAATATCCATTTTTTTTGAAAATTTTGGTCTACTCATATTAACGAGTCCTTTAAAACAAGGTGTCACCTGATATACCTTCTCATTTAAGATTTTGAAATCAGTCGGTGCCCAGCCTAAACGGCTGGCCGAGCTCAAAAAATGTTTAGCCTAAAATTAATCCCTCTCAAATCTAAGGGATAAGAGTTTTTGCATTTTCCTATATTTTCAGCCATTCTCGAGATACGGGGGGTGGGGTGAGACTTTAGGGACACCCTGTATATTCATATCTATATCTATCTATCTATATATATATATAACGTACACAGAAATGACTGATTAGTTCTTGGATATTACCGGGTCACCCGGGGTCAATTACTTCCGTTAGTTCTACAGTTATATTTTCAGTTCCTTTCAAGGGCGGAGCGGATATTATAACATTGAAGATGAGCACCCCTTACCATATGGTGAAAAACCGAATTTTAATTTTCCTATCACGTATCATCTGAAAGTTTTTTCTTGTGTGTGTGTGCTATTTGTGTTATAGATGTACTTTCTGTCCTTCCCAGTCTTGAAAACAATCTGCTCTCCTCCCATCCTCATTTTCAGTATAATTGAAGGTTTTTGGATTTAATTTTTCATCATGGGAATAGAAAAAAAGAGAGAAGAGTAAAACAAAATAAATGATAAAATATATGCGACCAGAATAATTGTCGAGGTTAGCGAGGAAGAATGTTTGTGTTTTTTCTCGAGCGGGACAATGAGCTCATGGGGGATATATGCATCAGAGGGAGAGATATTATTAAACACTAGTAGCAGCTGTGCCCCTGCCCCGTGCTTTGCTCCGGTTAAAATTAGAATTGGTTTTATCTTAAAAACGATTTAAAATTTTGAGATCTGATAATAATTTGTCTGAGTCCAGCATTTTGCGCCTATTTCACATGGCGCCTAAGAATCATGGACCACCTCAAACCAATATTATTCCCTGATTCCATACAAAACTAGGAAAATCAAATCGGCCGTAAACGGCTCGACATTTTTTAATTCTGACAATATTTCTGGGGTATTTTTTTTTTTTTTTTTTTGAGGGGGAATCTATTCCCATCCATTTTTGAATTCTCTCCGGTTTTTTATAAATAATAGTGATACCCATACGAAAATCGGAAAATCAAATCGCGTAAACTGCTCATTTTTTTTTATTCCGTTAGTATTTCTGGGGTCGCATAATTTTGAAGGGGTCCATTAATTATTTAATATCTCTTAGCATTATGGGTAAACAATTAATATTTTTGAAATTTTATTTTAAAACGATCCCAAATTCAAACTTTGAAACGGTTAGTCATACTTTTGCAAAATATGTCGTAAATTAAGGACTAAAAGGTCACCTAAAACTTTCTCGCTTTGAGTTGATATATTTTCGCGAAAAATTTTAAGATAATGGACTTGAACTTGTTCAAACATCGGAAAATCGGGCAGAACTCGAAAACAGTTGGACTTTATTGAATTCTGATAATTGTTCTGGGATTGTAGCCTATGGTTTGGGGGGGGGGGGTCATTCCCATCAACCTTCTGGCTAAACTTCCAGAACAAATAAACATATATACACACATACAAAATATTTCTCTTTTATATATGTAAGAGAGTAAGAAAGAAGCTATCATTATTTAATAGTACTATTGTCTTGAATAAATAGATCAAGGAAAGGGCGATTGAATTGCAATAGGATTGTAAAGTTGAAACGGATTTGATATCTCAGCCATTTTCTTCTATCATTGATATTAAATGTAAATTTCAATAAATAATTGTAAATTTCAATAAATACAAACACCACAAATAGAGCGATTGATTCAAATGTTTATAATGACTAAAAAGCCAGCGTATATTGCACGTTGAATACACCAGTTCCCAACAGATCACTGAAGTTAAGCAACGTCCAGCGAGGTGTGCCATGTGGGTGTCCATGTGGATTCATGCCCTCGTGATGCTGGCTATTTTTCCGGTCCAACTCAGGCTGAGTGAGGCCAATGTGGGCACCTGGTTTGCAATTTTTTAGGAAGGTGAAACCCCCGTCTTGAATGACCAATAGATGTTAAAGAGACGTTAAGCCAAATTAAAAAAAAAAAAAAATAATAATGACTAAAAACATACTTGATGTTAAAAACATCCTAGATGTTAAAAACTTAAAAAGGATGTTTTTAGTCATTATAAATTTTAAATTTGATATCTTGCAAATGGATTTTTTTTTTTTTTTTATAAAATTGATGGACATGTGAACTACTATCACAAATAACAGATTAATATTATTTTATTTTTGATGCAAAATCTGTACTTGCCGTTTCAATTATATTCTCACTCTATAATCAGTCCTCCATTTGTCCAAAACTTTTACATTTAATTCTCTGCGCATTAATACACCCACTCTTTACTTTTCTCTGAGTATATTATACGATTTGTACATTAGAGAAATGGTGAGGAGGAGGGAAGAAAATGCATTAAATTTCCAGAATATACAGAGTGTTTTCCAATTTGCGAACTACTCAAATATGTCAAGAACGGAATGTAATTTCAAGATACAATGAAAAACGTTGATAATGGATTTAGTGTAAAATGATTGTTTGAAATCAAAGTTAGCAAATTTGTTTGCTAACTTGCCAAATTGGAATACAACATAAAAAGCGGCATAAAACCGCCAAAGGTATATTCGATTTCGACCAAAAGCTTATTTTTCGGTCATAGCATAAAGCTGACATACACACCAAATTTCAAGTCTTTAGCACTTGCCGTTCTTGAGATATCTTATTCACAGACAGACGGACAGACAGACACACACACGGACCAATGGCTGAAACTCGAGATTTGGGCTCTGGAGACCCCAAAACGTGTTTTGGCATTGAAAACTCGACAACGAAAATTTCAGCCCATTACAACACTTTCCTTTTTATAGGATAAGGAAAGTAATAAATTTTGAATATTCACACTTCATGTTTGTTTTTGTATTTTTTTTTTTTTTCTGCTGACATAGAACATATACTCGTAAGTTAGTTTGACACATCAAATCATATTCATTACATTCGGTAATTCATCTGAATGGAATGGCTATTAGTTCGAGAATTTTGAGTACGGTTCGCAAATTCGAAAACACCCAGTATGAATACAAATGAAATACCGCAGGTATAGGCTTCTACTCATTGAAAAGGATAGAGTTTTTACGGATCTTTTTATAGAAAACTTTTATCACAAAAGAATGGATATTGGTTGAATTGACAGAAATAAAACCGTCAAAAATTGAACAGGATTTTACAGAAGACATTCTATCTCGGTAGCATTTCCATTCTTTCTACAGACTATATAATTTATAAAAATGTTTAGTTTTTAGAGCACCCGCAATGTTCTTATACTGAGATTAGAACTTACCCTGATGATTTTTTAAACTTGTTCCGTCGAAGGCGGTACAACAAATAGTTGAAAAATTCACGAAAAGAATCAGAAATTTGGGGGAATATTCTTCCATTGGAAATTTTGCTACTCTTTTATAAGATAGGTATTATTGATGGCTTATTTGACTCACAAATGACATTTTTCTTTTCCAGTTTTGGTATACACCAGACAGATATTATTATTATTTTTGGAGCAAGTTACAAACTTAAAATGTGGTTTAATATAATTTAAAAGTCTTTTTAAACGTTTTAGGGGTGGGAGATTAATTAATTCACCTTAATTTTAATTTATTTTGAAAAAAAAAAAACTTTTTCTTCCGTATTTATTGAACTATTTGAATATATTGAACTGAAGCAGACATAGTTATACCAACATGAAAAAAGTCTAGTGCAAGCTTATTTATTTTATCACTATAAGCCTTAAGATGAACGTCCCCCCCCCCCCCAGGGAGGTTAGGAAACGTTTTGATTGGCCATGCCTCGATTAAATTTGGTCTTCTCATAAAGTCGCTCCCTAAAAACTCTTGCGCCATTCGGAAAAAACTAAAACAAATTAAATCGTAGTGATTTTTTTTTCATTTTACCTAACCTCTTAAATACACAAAAACAAAAAAAATCTCTGCATATTTAAAAAAAAACCGAATAAACATTTGATTTCTCCAAAGTTTCGTCGATTTTCAAGCAATAAAATTGTGAATTAAACATATAAAAGTGAGTTTTCTCGTATTTCCCACCATTTAATCGTTAAAATTAACCTTCTATTTTCAATTAATCATATTTTAAGTTAGGTTAGTTGCTCAGAAAAAAATTGATAGTATCTGTCTGGTCCCCCATTTTTCAAGGCACTCCAATCATTAGCAAGATGCCTGACAAAGTTCAACTTCTCTGATCTGACTGTTGCTAATATTTTTTTATACTCGCACATATATTTTATCATTATTTTAGTTATTTACTCCCAAAGTCCAAAGAGAGAGAGAGGGAGAAAAGAATGTTTGTTAATTTTTCCACTTGGTGTAGTTTTTTTTCATTTATTATTTGCTCTTAAAGTATTTTTTTGCTCCTTCTTCTCAATGTAACTTTAAACCATTACGTGATTTCATTTAAATTCCTAACTGGGGAGATCAAATGGGGGGGAGAGAGAGAGAGATTGGTAGTGGAAGAAGATGAATGAAATATACAATCTCCCTCTTTGAGCCTATATCCCCAATGAGGAGATAGAAAACAGAGGTATTACCATAGATATCTAAACCAAAAAGATGCGAATGAAGACCGCGTGTACTGAAAAAAATGGTCCCAGGAATACTCATTATTTACATTAATTAAAGATACTCCTTAAATCCGAAAGCGTATTAATGAATTCAAAGTTAACTATATCCCCCAAAAAACACTTCATGTGCAAAAAAAACGCCAAGAAAATGTCCCTACAAAAAAAAGCTAAGAATTCAAGTGGTCCATTTCTCTCCCGAAAATTATTTGCCCACAAAGGAGGTGATATGATATAGGTGCCAAGTTCTTGCCACCTGAAAAGGTTATGACTATAAAGCAGGCGATGGCATAGGGGTGCCAAGATCATCACCTGAAAAGGTTATGCCATCAAAGGAGGTGATTTCATAGGGGTGCCAAGTTCATGTCACCTGAAAATGTTTTGCCTACAAAGGAGATGATATCATAATTATAGGTGCCAAGTTCCTGTCACCTAAAAACAATCTGTTATTCTCAAAACAATCTGTTAGTTTCACTGCTTGCCACTTGGCGCACATTTTAGGTTAATATTAATTATAGCTCACTGAGTCTTAAAATTATATTGTATTCACGAATAGATTCAGATAAAATGTACCTAGTTGATATAAATCTTTAAATTTGAATAACATAATAATTATAAATGTTAAAAAATATGAAGGTAATTAATCAAATTAAAATAAAACACTNAAATCCTTTCTTAGTGCGCATCTAAGACCTAAGTGCGACCTACATGCCAAATTTCAGCCTCCTAGGACGTACCAGTGCGGAGAAATCGCGATGAGTGTTAAGTCAGTGTCTTTCTCTTTTATATATATAGATTTAGGTAATTCTTAAGAAGGAAAACAGTAAGCGTGTATGGCACGTTGAATACACCAGTTCCCGTTAGATAACTGAAGTTAAGCAACGTCCAGCAAGGTTTTGTGGGTATTCACGTGGGTTTGTGTCCAGGTGATGCTGGCATTTTTTCCGGCCCAACCCAGGCTGGGTGAGGTCAATGTGGGTGGCTTTTTTGCCAAGTTTCCAGCGAATGGAGGGTGAAACCCCCGTCTTGAATGACCAATAAATGTAAAGAGACGGTTAAGCCAAATTAAAAGTAAGTGCTAGGCCAGTTCCAACTGACAAATGTGAAACAATCCAAGGTGTGATGCACACTCAACCTCGGAAACAAAAAATAGGGTAAATATATTATAAGGAATTAGAAGTGCTCTAAAGGAGATATAAAAGGTATTAAGTAATTATAAGGGTGTACATTATTCCTACCCCTGTCTGTCCAAGAATTTTCACATCTTTCCCTTTTCCTTTGCAAATCCTTTATACCTTTTCATAGAGCTATCGTTATTAGGAAAAGATAAAGTAAATGAAAGGAAAATCAAAGGTATAAACTACTAAGCTGATATAATCCTTCGGAACAACTTTCAAGAGAGAAAAGTATTTTTAGTATTTAACGACTGTCCTTTCTTAGAGAAAGCGGTAATTATTTTTATCAGTGGTGGATCTATACCTATGTACTTATAAAACACTAATGATACTCACTGATAAACAACTTAGCTCCACGACAGCTAAATGCATGTAGAATAGTCCACCCCTCAGAGTTCAGAGCAGTGCACACTTGAAAAAAATTAGGGACTAGATGAGACCAATTGTAAACGTTCAAGTGATGTTTAAGAATGACTTTTTTCAACTTTGCGACAAAAAAGCAAGATATATATTTGTGCAATGGCAAAAAAATTGTTTATACCCTAATTCAACGATAACTCGAAAACGATTACTTTTTTCGATAAATACCGAAACTAAAAAGAGATTTCACACGAAAAATACAGCTCCGTTTAGTACCATGATTTTTCAAGAGGGAAATGTTCTGTATTTTGACAAGAATGGAGGTAAATTTTTTAACCTTGAAGACAGCAACTTGTAGGCAGAATGTAGTGCCTTAAGGGACGTAACTAGGGGGGGAGGGCAAACGGGACACGAGAATTTTGGTGCGTCAAAACGGGCATAGCCCGAAATGGGTGATTGCTCTGACTAGCCTTACGACCCTGATTATTCATTATTCAAATATCCCTACCTCAGCTGGGAATCTATACATCATTCCATGTTCCATGATTATTAGTCACCAATCGAGCTGTCTTCAATGAAACCGCCTCGACAGCTTAGTGGTCATATGCTGTCTGGTAAATAGGAGGCCCGGGGTTCGATCTCCACCCGAAGCAGACTTATCTTCAGGCCTAGGGCTTTAACCCCACCTCTGGGTAACCTTCCCAATTGAAACTAATATTAGTAAGTCATGAGCAGACGGAAAGAGGCTAGCAGTCTGTTAATGGAAGTAGTTGTGCTTCAAAATACTATAAGCAATTCAAAAAGAAGATATTTAGAGCTAGTCCGCGGGAAATTGGAGTCCTTTTTAACCTCACATGAAACTTCATCTTAGTCAGTCGTAGACTGAAAATTGTAAATTAATTATATTAGAGATTTCAAGTTGATCCCTTGTGGTTGGCCTCCCATGAAAATGCTAAAACATTAAAAACTACTGAAATATTTTTTTTCATATTCGAACCAGTTCCCAAAATATTAAGCTCCGCTCCTTCCCTGGAGAAACCCTGTATGGTGAAATAATGAAAATAGGCATGCTACTGAAATGACTGTCTACGTGGCAACGTACTGAACGAGATTCTCAAATGTATTAATTAGAATCATTCATATGCTAAATGTGGTTGAACAATGTTTTGATTGCATTATTTGGGGCAAAAATAGCAATGGAGAAATGTCGATGGAGCTATATACTAGTGTTTATCTGTGAAATGTAGAAATAATTATGTCTTTTCCAAAATATTGGAAAGATCATTTTTTAATTAATTTTGTTAAACTGGGATACTATGTCAAGTAAAACCACAATGAGGTAGATAATATCTTCACTTGACTGTTTTACAGTATTATTCTCATTATTTTTAATTGTTTAGGAATTTCTGGTCTGGACACATAGGGCATTCCCTGTGCAGTTTGATGAGTGTGGAAGGAGTGTCTAAGTATATGTATTTTGGTTCGTAAAATTTGGATTTTTGGTCAAAACGATCGCTCAACTTCCAATTTGAATTTCCAGGGCGATTACAATCCGCAGTATTTACTGGATGACTTTTTTTAGAATCTTCTCCAATACATATATATTGCCAGTTTTGATCGTTTTACCGTTTAGATTTTTAGAACATAATTTTACCCACAATTTTGGCCACCATAATACATTTAGCGGGGGGGGGGGGACTCAAAATTTGAGTTATAAGAAAAACATATTTTTAGGCACCTCACACGAGTTGATGGGGTATTTTTTTAAAAAATGGCCACTATATTTTAGCTAAAGTCATTTGATCGAGGATGCGGGTTCCAAAGACGATTAAATGTAACATTCCACAGAGAGGACAATGTTTAGTATTTTGGAGAAATTTTGGTTTTTGGGCCCCGGCAGAGGCCCACAAATGTAAAAATATAAAAGTGGTCTCATTTTGATCAAATTTGGTATACTCCGTCACACAAGTATTATAATTGACAATTTTTGGTATTTTGTAGAAATTTAGTTTATGGGGCCCGGTAGGGGTCCAATTATGAAAAAATATAAAATTTGCACAGTGTATCTAGTATATATATACTATATCAAGTATACATAGTACATACTATATTTTATTAAAATTCGTCTGATTTTGATAAAAACAGGGACATACTGTCCTCGCGATCTCCTTGGGAGAGAAGGCGAAAATCTTTTTCACCCAGCAGTTCTGAACATCAGATTATATATGATGTCAAATATACTTCATTAAATTTTGGTATAGGACCTATAGTGTCACCATGTCGACAGACCTATCCTAAGGAAATACCAACGAGCATATTACAACACAAAGCTTCTAAATACTTTTTTGTAACCAAAGGAACCCAAAAGGTACAGTATAAATTAATTGCTTACCAAAAATGAATGATTTTGACGTCGGGCATTCGCAAATCAGCGCTATGACTTTTTAATACAAACTAAAGACCAATTAGAAAAATAGAGGTGTTAGGGTTGCTCTGAACGCATAAATGCTTTATGCTTTGTAACTTTAGATTAATACATTTGTAACTTTAGATTTCTACAGGATTAGCCTCCCCTTCCTGCCCTGTCACCTCAAATGCAACTTAAGGCTTCTGTTTGGACGATAAAATTACATAGCAATTAAATCTCCCAATTTTAAATTAGTAATCTCGAGGTAAGGCGTCATGAAATTACAAAATAGTCATATATCGGTAGATTTTTACGTCTATCTGTGCGTAGGAAGGATCAAATTTTGAAGGTGGATGTGTTCCGAACGTAAAATTTAATTTCCCACCAGTTTAATGAAATATCATTTTTTATTTGGAATAACCAACCAAACCCCCGGACCAAATTTAACGTTTAAAAATGTTATTACACATCAAATTTAATTTTAGTTTGAATCTAGTATTTTTTTTATAAAATGAATTGTTCGAATGTTAATATAAGCCAAAAACTAAAATTAGCGGACAAATAAGCGGATTTGGGCCGCTAAAAATTTAGCCTACCTCAGAAACAGTCGAAAACTCAGATACCCCATATTCAGGTTGTGTTATCCATACTAATATTATAAATGCGAAAGTAACTCTGTCTGTCTGTCTATCTGTCTGTATGTATGTTACGCTTTCACGCTTAAACTACTGAAACGATTTTGATGAAATTTGGTATGGAGATAGACTAAACTTTAGGAAAGGACATAGGCTACTTTTGGGGTTGAAACTATAAACGGCCATGCCTCTAAGGCGCCAAGCGAAGCGGGCGTATCCTGCTAGTATGAAATAAAATGATCTCACGCTTTTTACGAATTTGTTCCAGGGTCAGTTCTTTTTTGATCTAATTTGACTGGGCCAATGACAAAAATATTCGCACAAATTTCATCCCATACTAAACACTTGTCAAGTGGGAGCACAATATTACTAGACTTGTATTTTACGCTCGACAGATGCTTTTACGAATGGGTTATTTCAATTTGTTGGAGCAAGGAAGACACAGAAGCTGCCAAAGTGAAGTTGATGACATGAAGCTTATTACAATGCAAACATTAATCTCACTAATAATCCCTTTCAAAATTTTCAACAATATTAAAGATAGTTTGAAAAAGAGGATTGGGGGAAACACATATAATCCCCATCAACTTTCATCTCTTTACCATCAGTATCTCTTCGTCAAAAGGGTTAGTACTTTCGGAATTATTATGATATTAACTGTATCCACTGGTCTGATAATATTTGTCAAAACGTATAGAATCTACCTGTATGATGAAACTTTACGAGAATCATGAATAGTGACAACATCGTTTCAGATGGTGGTCAGATGTATGAGAGAATGCAGGGTCACATCAATCAGGAGAAAAATTGGGAGGGGGGAAACCAGTAAAATGAAATGAAATATTGGGTGCTCCAGATCTTGTCGTAGATTGTCATGTTGGTGTCATTTTCTTCCCAACAGAAGGGAGTTTAGTTACAATGTACTCGTGAATATTCAAACTCAGAACGCTGATGACAATATTGATTGTCATCAACGTTCTCTCTCTCCAGATATTGTCGTAGATTGTCATTTTCTTCCCAACAGAAGGGGGTTTAGATACAATGGACTCGTGAATATTCAAAGAGAGAGAACGGAGAACGCTGATGACAATATTGATTGCCATCAACGTTCTCTCTCTCCAGATATTGTCGTAGATTACTAGATTATCATTTTCTTCCAACAGAAGGGAGTTTAGTTACAATGGACTCGTGAATATTCAAAGAGAGAATATTAATTGTCATCAACGTTCTCTCTCCCAAGATCTTGTCGTAGATTGTCATTTTCTTCCCAACAGAAGGGGGTTTAGTTACAATGGACCCGTGAATATTTAAAGAGAGAGAAGGTTGATGACATAATATTGATAATATTTTTCGCAGTTTTATTTTTGGACTTTGTCATTTCATTATACTCCAATTGTGAAACATATTTGTCAAATTAAAAAATATCCGAACATGTTTTGGTATGGTAGGTCCGGAGCTTCTATTGGAATCAGTGGTTCTTTTTGATTATCATTCTGATATTTATGACAAATATCGTAATTCTTCACAAAAAAATTCAATTCCATTTGCAATACCATGTCAATAAACAACTCATTTTGCTTTTGCGTCAATAATTACACACGGACAACTGATCGCGGATAGCATCATAAGATTTCATTTCTTGAAGCATTTTTTCTTCTTAGTTCGAAGTAGAAGAAAGAAAAAAAATTATGACAAATATCGCATTTCTTGAAGCATTTCTTTTTATTTCATTTCTTGAAGCATTTTTTTTTATTTCATTTCTTGAAGCATTTTTTTTATTTAATTTCTTGAAGCATTTTTTTTATTTCATTTCTTGAAGCATTTTTTTTATTTCATTTCTTGAAGCATTTCTTTTTATTTCATTTCTTGAAACATTTTTTTTTAATTTCATTTCTTGAAACATTTTTTTTTTATTTCATTTCTTGAAGCATTTTTTTTATTTCATTTCTTGAAGCATTTCTTTTTATTTCATTTCTTGAAACATTTTTTTTAATTTCATTTCTTGAAGCATTTTTTTTTCATTTCATTTCTTGAAGCATTTTTCTTCTTCTTCTTTGTTTGACGTATGTCATGAGTTGACTGAGAAATTTATCTTCTTTTAATTCATGTCTGAAGATTTTCCTCTTCTCCTCTAAGATCGCAACAGTTCTACATATTCATGAATAGCTTAGTTTGTATTCATGAATCATTGTCTTCTCCATTAGCAAATTGAAGAAAATGGAGTAATAAAAAGTCAGCTATGATCATTTCCTTGCCAGGGAAGTAGTCATACTTCATGAAACTCAGTCTCATTCTTTGTAACCCAGTCGTTACTTTAGATATTTCTTTTTAAACAATAGATTCAAGAGGTTTGTGATCGGATTGGACTAAACATTTTCTACCATTAATAAAGAAGTGAAACTTTTCTGCCGCAAACACAATTGAAAACATTTCTTTTTCCATTTGTGAAAAAGCTATTTTCTAGCTGGTTAAACTTCCTGATGCAAATGCTTTTGGTTGTTTATTTTGACTGATGCATGCACCCAATCCGAATTGTGAGCTGTCAATTTGTATGACTAAAAGCTGACCAGTCCCGCTTTGGAGACCCTGGTCCCGCTGTCCCCAGCAATTGCTTGGGGACGCTAAAATGTCCCGCTTTTGACCAAAGCAATGAATATGTCCCGCTTTTTGGTGAACCTAACTATTTTAAAATAAATGCTTCCGTTTGAGAAAAATCAGCTCCAGGACGGAAATCAAACCGTCTACCTAGATTAAAAAAATACCGCGTACCGCTTTAGCCCCAAAAAATTCTGGTCACCCTACTCATACCATGGACTATTACGCCAACATGGTTGATAAATACTACCTCCACATTACCATAATCATCATTTTCTGGAGGATTGCTTTGATTTTCGTCATTAACTTCATGCAGTTTGTTTGATTGTCTCTTGAAACAGCTATTTGAGGATTCTTTAAACCACAGTAATTGCAAGTTTTCCCAAAAGCAGGACACGAATATAATTTGTTTCTTGGAATATTTTCTACAATCAATCCGTCTTGTACTGGCGGAAGTGTATCTGTCATGTTTTTTTTTTTTTTTTTTTTTTTTTTTTTTTTTTTTTTTTAATTTATGATTTATGATAATGCTTGGATTAGAATTGTTCTCTTCTTTTATCAGAAAAGCATTTTTCCTCGCAGTTTCAAACATTCTGCATAGACTTTATCTACGGAACAGACTTCTAAAGTTAAAGAGTTTTTTTCGTAATTTATTGTTCTAGACGCCAATTATAATGTGATCTCGAATAATGGAATCTTCAAGCTTCAAGAGTAAGACGCAATTCTCAAATTTGTAAAATATCCATCAAATGGCTCTGATTCATTTTGTTTTAAACTTAGACATTTACATTTTTCTATTAATATTGATTTTTTTCAATATTTTCTTCTTTCTATTAGTATTGATTAGAATCAATGCAATGTTTTCCTATTTTGAAGACTCTCTCCAACACCTCTTCCGATGTTACCCTAATGTCATAATACATTTATATTGAGATGATCCAATCCGTTGAGACCAATCTGTCTCTATAATGCTCTCTAAAGAATTTGATTGTCATCACACATCTAATAATCTTGAAGGCTAGCAATTGACATGGATAACCTAGAACCATGAAAATCACTGCAATAAAATTATATAATTTCACCCTCGGGTAACTTCTCACAATCTGAAGCACATGTGAGCTATGTTCTCAACGGAAATTAGTAAGTCATAATTTGATTGGAAGAAATTATGTTATACAAGAAAGAAAGAAAAAAATCCCTCCTAACCCTAGTTCTGTGAACTGTAGACCTCACTCAATGAATGGGCCACCCTTCACCCCTGGTAGCCAATAGGACCCAGAACCAGTCAAACGATGAACTAATACCATGAATGTCCTGAAAAATCGGACAAGGCGATTGCGTGTTATAAAGGCAATTCAAAGTAATATAATAGAAATTATTTTTTTTCTGAAAATATCCTAAAAATCGCTTATAGACTCTTCGAAGAATTAGTCAGTATCTTCTCTTATTCTCCTCACAGCCTGCCACAGTGTTCGCCAATGTTGAGGGAATTGACTCCTTTTCAAACAACACATTGACAAAATATAGAATTAGTAAAATGACTTTATATGACCACAACCAAACAAACACAGATTAGACCAAGTACAGGGAATCTGTCATATGAACATTTGCACAAAATTTCTCTCTTTTAAGAAATTCAATCCTCTAACCCCCAAGGACCATATCATTTTGAAGTAAAATGAACGTATCACATTATCAGAATTTAGATAGCTGACAAGGGCAATATGGAAATTTCAAAATTATACTTTCAAATAGAAGCAAAGAAAAGAAACAGACCTGGTCACAATTTTTTTCTACAGAGATAACCTTTGTATACATATACATAGGTAGTAGGTATATGTCGATTCACATGGGAAATTTAAAATTCACAACGTGTGACAAGGAAGGAACAAAACATATAAAGTGAAACCATTTTCTATCCTGGAAATGGAAAGAAACAAAAAAATCTACCTGACACTTTTATTTCCAACTCGAATTTACTTTCTCTTTTAAACATGATGTTTGTAAGGAGGTGGTAACAAGTGATTCAGGATTTGAATAAAAAGATAAAATAAACACAGATTCTGCAGTCAAAGTTGGACCTGATGTGGAACGTCTACCATTTTCTTGAGATTTTTTATAATTTCAGTGTGGATGTTTATATCCATTGTAATACTTTTAAACAAAAATAGTTGTTTTTGTCTGAATAGGTAAACCATTTTCGTTTATTCATAGCCGAAAACGCTCTAAAATGTTTATGTTGTTTGACTGAAACTGTGGGGAGAATTTCATAATGTGTAATTGAAAGATTATTTATTTTTTATCTATATACAATTTTTTTTTTTTTTTTTTTTTTTTTTTTTTTTACTCAAATCTCAATGAAAGAAAGTATGACAAATATCCATTGAATGTCACCATTCTTTTCTATAAAGTTAAGAGCTAAATCCTTATACTCTAAGGATTCAGGAGTTGGCGAAAGATGTGGAGACCACAAATTCATTGGGAAAGGTATCACTATATTAAGGTCAATTAGATATGTAACTCTTGATAAAAAAAAAGCACAATCTTTTACCCGATTGGCACACTCATATACAATAGTAAGTTTTATTTTTCCCATAATATTTAAGCCTGTAATATAAAATTTATAGGATGATGGGTGAGGGAAATAGTACTTTTTATTTTATGTGTTGGAGCATAAAACCTTTAAACACACAACACACAATAAAGAAATAAAAAAAAATCCAGAGAACGTCAATAGAGAAAGGATCAGTAAAGCTGTGTTGAGGAAAGTTATAATCAACAACTTGTTTTATTAGTTCTCAAACAAAATCAATCAAGGTTTCAAAACGATTAATTGATTAGTAATATCGATATTGATAATAAGTAACAGAAATTACTTTTTATGAATAGGTGACTGAAAACGTTACTCAAGGTTTCAAAACGATTAATTGATTTGTAATATCGATATTGATAATAAGTAACAGAAATTACTTTTTATCAATTGGTGACTGAAAACGTTACTCAAGGTTTCAAAACGATTAATTGATTAGTAATATCGATATTGATAATAAGTAACAGAAATTACTTTTTATCAGTAGGTGACTGAAAACGTTACTCAAGGTTTCAAAACGATTAATTGATTAGTAATATCGATACTGATAATAAGTAACAGAAATTACTTTGTATCAATAGGTGACTGAAAACGTTACTCAAGGTTTCAAAACGATTTATTGATTAGTAATATCGATACTGATAATAAGTAATAGAAATTACTTTGTATCAATATGTGACTGAAAACGTTACTCAAGGTTTCAAAACGATTTATTGATTAGTAATATCGATATTGATAATAATTATTAGAAATTACTTATTATCAATAGGTGACTGAAAACGTTGTGCATTTCCCGTTGATCTTATTACAAATGATTTATTAGTATAAAATAAGAAAAGACTCAGAATAGTCCATGTTCAGACTTCTCCAAGCATTATTACTCGTGTAATATGTTTGTATTATACGTATATGCTTCTACAGATAAGCAATGTTTATTTATTCTCAAGAGAAATGATTGAACAAAAGTTTTGAAATGAATGACCCGAGGCTAAAAGATGAGAAACACAGACTCCTACAAGTCTCTTTCAAGAGGGATTTTTTTTAAAAAAAACTTTTTATTCTTGATTTTTACAAAGGTGAACTGAACGAAAATTTTATATTAAGTATGCAAATACTCGTACTTTTTTAAAAAAATGACAAGGGCGTAAACTGCCAAAAGGAAGTATTGTTCTTATGATATTCAAGAATTGCGACAAAAAATTAAATTAATAGTATTGAGAGAAAGAAAGGATTCTTATAGCTGCTGGGATGATGATCTGACTTCACAGGCGGTTCTACGTACCGAGTCCACTTGAGTTTTTTCCCCGCCCAAAGATCGTCCACCTTTCGTTCCATCGTTATAGATATATTTAGCATTAAAACAAATCTTTGGTACCAGTAGGAACTTGGAATCAGTCGAACAATATAGAACGATTGCCGGAAATGCAAACAACAATAAAAACATTAATCTTAAATACAGCCCCTAGTAAAACTATCAACCTAGAACATAATAGTCCGGAGTAACACTTTTGGGTCTTTGGCCCTCTTTGTGTCTGAAAACAACGATATGACTTTAAACTTAAAAAACAAAGAATCGGGGCTTGATCCCATTTATGCCCAAGACTTTTTTTGTCGCAAAAATCGTCGAATCTCACATATGTTAATAATTAGGTCCTAATTAATCATAGAAACATTGTTTCAGATTTTTCCGACCTACAAAGGCTGAGAAAATGCCTGGGTCGAAAACGACCCCGTGGGATTACACATGTACAGAAATATAAGAATAAAAAAATAAAAAATCGTAAATTAGGGTGGGTCGTTTTCGACCCCGTGGGCATAAATGGGGATAAAGTAAAACTTATCTTCAAAAAGAAAATAATTTATTTTGAAGGATATTGAACTTCTAATAATCGCAACTTGTACTTTTCCCTTAAGCTTTGCAGTTTGCGCATCACCTTCCTAGTTAAAATGTTTCTCCGAACATAATCGGTGATTTAAAATGTTCATCTCCTATCACGTGAATCCACAAATTACCTACTTTTATTAAAAAGTTATGACCATGCTCGTGCGTTTAATATAGGATGGGCATTTTAGTTGTTATCATTTTTTTGGACTATTAGGACCTAAGTCCAAATGGTCCAAAAAATGACGTGTTCTAAGGTTCCAAAGGAGATGGAAAATGATAGCATTATATTTAAAATTACACGGGAAAATATCATGTGAAAATATGTATATTGGAAAAATAGATTATGTTAGCAACGCTCGGTAAAGATAAAAAGAGGAAATGTTCAGCAGTAAAATTATGAAAAGGAAGAAAAATCAACAGACTGTATTATTTTAGTAAAAAAAATGTACACAAAGCATTTGCAAACGGTAAAAAGGACTAAAAATCGATGAACTAGAAGAAAATGGAGTAAGAGATAAAAGGAAAAAAAAATTCAAGAAAAGTTATAAACATGTAAAACGGCAAGGAATTAGAGACAGAAAGAACATAGCAAATGGAACATATTGACAGAAACGGAAAATGAGAGAATAAGATTAACATGATAATATGAACAGAGGTACCATTGCCTAAACTAACCAAACGGAAGTAGTTTCTACTTCACAAAAAAATCAATAATACCTATAGGTAATAAAATAAGACAAAAAAGCAGTAGAAAATAAACTCAACACAAGGGAGGATAGCAGGTACGAGTATATTCAAACCAATTCTATCAATGTTCTCCTAAAAATTGAAAATAACACAGAACTTGAAAATAAGACATAACTCTTTCCAAGAGTCCTTACGGTTGCTAGTTGAGCTGTGTATTTTGTAATAAAGAAAACCCTAGATTTGATGCAGACATTAGATACAGATACGAATGTATATTCATTATTCAATGAGGGCGGGGTATTGTTGACAGCCTGTGGGTGTAGCGGTAATATCGCGCCTGCCTGTTATTACAGATGCCAGGACAAGTTACAGCTCTTACAAATAAATAAACGTGTATAAAATCGCTACGGTGGATGTTCTGCGTGAATAACTTAAGTGTATTGGTTATCTTTCACTAACGTGAATTTCCCTCGAAGACCGTTTGACCCCTCTAAGACTTTTTTTTATCAAAATTCCAGAAGTCATAATCGCCATTAAAGTCAACATAATATCGCTCAGATTCATTGAAAATTGGACCACTCTAGATCCGAATATCCATCGTAACGATGATCGTGTAATTTGTCAGAGTGATTTGGCATCATATATATGTAAACAACAGATTAGACAAACGCCACCGAAACAATATGTCCGCCAAGACTACCAACATAGAACACCCCTCCTAATAAATATTAGGTTTACATTATTTATAATTTTATCTAATTTTGTTTACATCATATATAAAATTTATTACAATAAAATTGTCCCCACCAAGCCACTAAAAAACTTTTTAGTATAATGCCTGGCAAAAGTGTCAAAGCAGCATTGTATAAATAAATATACCAGGTGTCTGTTGTAGCAACAGATACATAAGTGCAGATCTAAATAGGTTTCTGTCTGGTAAAGTTTTGAGGAATGGAGGGAGTAATAATATTTCTGAATCAACATATCAACAAACCTAAGAATAATCATTTCGGAAATCATGTGATTTAAATTGATACAAAAGAAATAAGAACATTCAGTGTCGAAGCGTGATTTCAGATTTGTCATAGAGATTTGAGTAAATACAAATCTATACTTATAAAACGCAAAGCCCAGTCAGTTGGCATACTGACTGACTGATAATCAACGTAGCTCCACGATGGCTAAACGTAGAAACTTGAAACTTGGCACACGGGTTCCTTCTAGTATGTAGGGATAAACAGTTCAAGTAGGAGCCAGTTACCGCCAAAAATGACGCTATTTAGCGAGTCTTTTTGCAATTTTTTCTGGGCAAACTAAAAGACATAACAAAAAATTACGGAGAACAGACCCCCCTCCCCCCCCCCACNGAATGCCCCCCCCCACACACACAAAACAGTATATATGGACCATATAAAAAATATAAAATTTGAAAATTTCCGGTTTCTCCCCGATTTATGGACGGTGTTTACCACCAAAATATCGGAATTGAGAAGTACCACTTCGGGATGAGCGAGAAAGCTGAAATTTGATGCAAAGGAGTTCCGAAGTACAAAAAGTAATATACTTGAGTAAAATATTGAATTTTCTAACTAGGAGCGATGCTCACTCTGGGGGTCGGTTCCACCAAAAACCCATAGTTAAGAAGTATCACTTCGGGATGAGAGAGAAAGCTGAAATTTTATACGAAGGTGTTCCGCAGTGCAAAAATAATATCTTTGAGTAAAACATTGAATTTTCTAAATAGGAGCCGTGTTCACTCTGGGGTCGGTTCCACCAAAAATATAAAATTGAGAAGATTTAATTCCGCATATCGAAATTGTTGTTGAATTTTGTAACCGTGGCGAAGCACGGGAAAACAGGTAGTACATATATAAAAATAACTCTTAATCAATTAAGGTACGTTTTGAAGTACTCTCCATATTAGGCTCAGTCAAACAGCACATTGGTTCTAAACTGAACGAGTGCAGAGCAAAAACATGTAAACTTTAGGCCAAACCTTGTCAATAGTATAATGCTATAGGATCGCTCTCTCCTTTATCTCTTTATTCAAATTTCATCCGATCGCATATGCATAAAACGACATGTCAGAGGGTAGAAATTTATGCATGCTCCAATGTAAAGTCTCACGAAAACAACTCTTTTTTGTAAATATTCTTCTAAAATGGACAATTTATACAATTACAACTCTGAATTTTTTTACATCGAAGTAAGGACTGTGTTCTAATACACTTCTACAGTAAGGCCACTCAGTATATGCCAAAAAAATATAACAAAATATAAATTGCACTTTAATATAATTAGTCACCGCTCTAAAATAATAATGGGAAAAATGGAATTTCAGTGTTGCCCCAGAGGGCTGATGAGTGATATAAAGCATGTCGAAAGGTAAGGGGGAACTATGTCAGTATAAAGGTGCACATGAGTTGACCATTGTTCAAAATATTCAAAACTAAAAAAGTTGTACCTTCATGCGGTGATATTAAAATGATATCCGTTACTCGGGCGTAACATTGGCTACATTCTAAAAACTATTACTGATAGAACTTCTAAAATTAAAGCCATTCCTGGCTAAATTTTTTTTGCGTGCAGTCACGTTAAATTTCGTGGTGTTTCTTCTTTTATTTTTTCTTGTTTAAAGTGCATAAAAAAATATGAACTTTTGCATAGTGTCGTAATTAGTTGCCCTTGTGCGCTCTGTGCTATTAGTTTTTTCTAATTTTGCCGTTTTTAACCTTTTTGGACCGATTTTAAAGTCGTGCTTTTTGGACATTATTATTTTTGTTTATACGCTACCATGGTTACCAATTTTTCTTTTCTAAATTGCTAGATTGGTAAACTAGCGTTATTTACTTTTCGTTTACATAGCAACTATATTTGTTTATGTTTACATTTGTGTTATGGATCGCAGCCATCTGCCTTATGTGTTTTCTTTATAATTAGCTAGGTGTTTTCATCACTAATTTAAAATTAAGTGTTTTTTTCTTTTTGTGAAACACTTTTTTATTATTATTACTTTTGCTTCACCTTTACCTTTTACTCTTATCAATAATGAATCCTAATTTCGCTGATGTTCTAAAAAGAACCTTACCTTCACCTNCACCTTTCTAGAACAATTTACATAAAATAATATGACTTTGCCATGAAAATCGTTTAGCAAATAAATACGTCAAAATAGCTTCCTCACCATGTCACCTTTCTAGAACAATTTACATAAAATAATATGACTTTGCCATGAAAATCGTTTAGCAAATAAATACGTCAAAATAGCTTCCTCACCATGTCACCTTTCTAGAACAATTTACATAAAATAATATGACTTTGCCATGAAAATCGTTTAGCAAATAAATACGTCAAAATAGCTTCCTCACCATGTCACCTTTCTAGAACAATTTACATAAAATAATATGACTTTGCCATGAAAATCGTTTAGCAAATAAATACGTCAAAATAGCTTCCTCACCATGTCACCTTTCTAGAACAATTTACATAAAATAATATGACTTTGCCATGAAAATCGTTTAGCAAATAAATACGTCAAAATAGCTTCCTCACCATGTCACCTTTCTAGAACAATTTACATAAAATAATATGACTTTGCCATGAAAATCGTTTAGCAAATAAATACGTCAAAATAGCTTCCTCACCATGTCACCTTTCTAGAAAAATTTACACAAAATAATATGACTTTGCCATGAAAATCGTTCAGCAAATAAATACGTCAAAATAGCTTCCTCACCATGTCACCTTTCTAGAACAATGCACATAAAATTATTTATTCAAATTCACAAGCAGAAACTTATGTAATATTCTCCAAATATTGGAATTACCAAACTCAGGAATACATAATAGTCGAATTATCGATCTCTTTCCATCCTTAATGGAAACGAAAAAGATAATTATACATAATTATCAATATATACAATGTAAAATTCGAAAGAAAGAAAATGGCAGATTGAATTTGTAAATATGTAGGACTATTAGAAAGTGCTGGTACCGTGCTAATGTCGGGGGGAAGGAATATACCCAAATAGTAGGGATAGCATGTTTCAACAGAAGGAGAGGTAGTATAGCTGCATTATTTTCGAATAAATAACAGGCAGACATTTCTATGAGTGAAAATAATTGTATTATTAGTTATGTCTACCATGGGGGGGNGGGGGGGACATACGATAAACCTAATTATTGCTGTTCATAAAGTTTGCAACCTAATTTATTCTGAGGATTTCAGTTGCAACCGTATTATCTTTAGTTGCTTCTGACAAGCTTTCCAAAAAAGGAGTAAAAAAATCGTAAAGCGAGTGCATGTCAGTGACCTCTATCGTTTTGTAATAATTCTGCGAAGCGTTATTCAATCAATTGCTGTGCAAAACTGAACGAAAATCTCACCAAAGACTCTTGTAGCAGAGAATTCTGGTAAGATTTAACAAGACTAGCAACACAAAAAGTGATTCGATAAGATTCCAGTGTTCCAGGCAGGTTCACGAATGCCGAAATTCGCCATGTCTGATTGGAAAGGTGTTTTTCTTCTTGCACATTATCATAATTCCCCTTCTTCTTGATCATTTTCAGATTTCGCTAATCATGACTATTCTCAGAAACCTGGAGAGAAATTCGTCATGTTAGATTGGAAAGGTGTTTTTCTTCTTGCACATTATCATAATTCCCCCTTCTTCTTGATCATTTTCAGATTTCGCCAATCATGACTATCCTCAGAAACCTGGAGAGAAATTCGTCATGTTAGATTGGAAAGCTGTTTTCCTTCTTGCACATTATCATAATTCCCCCTTCTTCTTGATCATTTTCAGATTTCGCCAATCACGACTATCCTCAGAAACCTGGAGAAAAATTCGTCATGTCTGATTGGAAAGGTGTTTTTCTTCTTGCACATTATCATAATTCCCCCTTCTTGTTAATCATTTTCAGATTTCGCCAATCAACACTATTCTCAGAAACCTGGAGAGAAATTCGTCGTGTTAGATTGGAAAGGTGTCTTTCTTCTTGCACATTATCATAATTCCCCCTTCTTCTTGATCGTTATCAGATTTCGCACATAATGTCTATTCTCAGAAACCTGAAGAGAAATTTTCACACATGGGTATTGATGTTGTATTAACCTCTTAAACACACACACACTATTTGTATGTTATATCAATGTCTTCCACAAGTCTTCTTCTTACTCAACTCGACATATCACAATCTGATGGAATTCTTTACCTAACTCGCTCTTACGTTACCTTCCCACATTTTCATTTTGGTTTTATAATCTCAGTGCTATTCCATCTGACAATGTCTTTGTCAACTTTGCATCAGGGTGACATAAGAGTGATGTACGAGATATGAATAGTCATGCGAGCTTATAATGTGGAAAGGTGAGTGTGAGTAGAAAACCAATGTGACATACGCATGGGTTTATTATTTTGTTGGCTAAGAAAAGTAACTTTCCAAAATTTCATATTTTAAGTTTCATGGTATACAGAATCCAATATAAGGTAGCATTCCGTTCCTCGCGACCGCGACCTATTTCCAGCATTCCGTTCCTAGCGACCGATACGCGCGACACAGATATCCGCCACAGTTTATTTTGATCGTTTTAACAGTGCAAAGTGTATATGTCGGACGTTTTAAGTGCGGCTAAAAAAATATTGATATTGAGATTATTGGAGGAGGAGGAAGACGTTCTTAGCATATCCTGCTTTCTTCCGGAAAAACGGATGAAGTTCGACAGAATTTAGACGTCATGACCAGAAGAGGACTGTTTTCAAATACTACTAACGAAACATTTAAGTTTGCAAGAAGAAAAATTCTCACAATATTATCTTTATAGGAGTCCAGTCTGACATCAAATCGGGGTGGGTATCGACTAACCAAATCTCATCTTCATCAGAACCAAATGATATTTTCAGTTTTCTACCAAAATTCATAAGAAAGATATTAAAAATTACGAACCACAAGCAAGGGCGTAGCCAGCATCTGGCCTAGGGGGGGGGCAGCTGAGATCTTCATGTCGGGAGGGGGGGGGG
>CM022881.1:8291834-8335921 GCA_012654025.1 Pachypsylla venusta
ACATTTGATTGTTCACAGTGGGGCTGTTGGATTAGGGACAAAATGTGGCATTTATCGTATTTCGGTACTTTTGATGACTTTTTTGCTTCCAAGAATCATTTTATCTAGTGTAAATCTAAGATGCCCCTTCCGTGCTGCATACTCTTTAAAATTTCTAGGGGCCCCCCCTGCCCCCCCCCTTCCTACGCCCATGACCACAAGTCGCCAGTGGTGTCGCGGTCACGAGGAACGGAATGCTGCCTTCAAAGGTGGATACAGATTATCCACCTTTAATGTGTGATATAGGGAAAATATAAATGTAAAACTGTTTTTTGAGCCTCAAAATTCGCATCAGATATTTCAATCGCAGCCCATTGGTGAATTCAGTCACCTTAGGATTAAGAAGTTCTAAGTTCAAATCCGAGTAATGCGTGGCGTTTGAAACTCAATATTTCCGTACAAACGAATACTTAATTTATTGAATTTTTCTTGGAAAATCATTAATTTAACTTTTTATTACTAGCTAGTTCAAAATACTGTTATTTGGTTGCATGAAAATGTTGAGTATCAAACACCACGCAATAAATGGGATTCGAATTCAGAACTTCTTAAACGTAAGTCTTAATAGGCGACTGAAATTTTCAGCGATGGCTTTTCAGGTAAAAATTAAGCATCATGTTTCGTTCGACTGAAATATATAATAGCAACTTTTGAGGCTCAAAAAAATATTTTTACATGTATTTTCCCTATAATATTAAAGGTGGGCACACTGTAAATGTGATTCACAAGGACAAAAAGTTTTGGCGCCAAATTATGCCCCCAAAGGTTACTGGTTAAAAAAATTTGGGAGTCACCCTATATATACAGGTACATCATTAATTTGAAAAAATTCTAACAAAAAAACAAATATTGAGACAGTTGAAAGAGAAATAATTAATAATTGAAGGGATGGGATATGAACAAGAAGAAATTAAAGATAGAAATGTAGGAGAAATAATAAAATAAAGGCATTTTTAGATAGGAGTAAAGTTTGCCACAAACGATATCATAAAGACAAACAAGATAAATAATACAAGAGACATGCAATGAATACACAATTAGCAAAACACAAGTCTATTTTACACGACAACTTTGAGGGGAATAATATTATTAAATGCTAAACAAAAATTGACACTTTTGATAAAATGATTAAAACCCTCCTAAGGAAGATTAAAAGCATATATATACCAGATTTTTAAGTTGCGATAAGCATAACTTTGCTCGTATTGAAAATGCGTAGAATTTTTTTTCGGTTATTTTGAATTCTGCTATCTCTATTATCATAGATTCAAATTCCTTCGTTTAGCCACATCGTAGTCGTAGATCTGTACGTTGCTTGTACCTTGGCAAACCAAGTGCGCTTGGTAGTTTTAAAATTATAGATACAATCAATTAACTTCTAAAGCCCCGCCCTTCTTTATACTTCTTAAGTCCCTTCTTAATAAGACGAAATATAAACTTGAATTAACAGCGAATGGAAAAAAAACATAAGAACAAAATATGTATTTTTTTCTTCTTCTTGTTGTCTATTTCATATGTATTTTTTCTCTTTTGTAAACATTTAATATGTATTTTTTTTGTAATCAAATTGTAATGGGCAGGGACATCAATACTATATGTATGTCCAAAACACAATAAAATATAATAATAATAATGTGTCTGGTTAGGGATTAGGAAGGCAATGACCCAGTAAAAGCTTCAACATCGTGTGAAAACATTTTAACTCTACAAAAAAATGGCAGAGTCGTCAGAAAATAAAGGAGAGTTGAAAAGTAGATTTGTGTGATTGCAATCAAGCCGTTCTGTCCCCTCCAGCACCTATACCTCTTTTCATCAATAAACCCCTCCAGTAATCATCTTTTGTCTCCTCCATCTGAAAACGTATAACTACAACGGATATGTTTATTCTTTTAATAAAGTTGAACTTTGTGGGTCAAATTGGAATGTCCAACCCTTTCTTCCTCCACAACCTTTTTGTGAAATTTTTAGTTTCTTCTTTGAAATGTCTTCTTTTTTTAGAAAAAGTTTACTTTGGTCATTGAGATTTTTAATTTGGTTATTTAATATTTAATACCTAAACCTTTTTACTCTCCTTGGTTTGAAAAAGAGTTTTCAAAAATTGTACATTTTTTGTAATCAAGCGACCATTTTGAAATGCTTGTAGTAGATTAGTTTGATTAAAAGATGATGTGGAATTTTAAAATCTAGAAAGGATTAAGACTAATTTGATTTGTCTCTAGTACAACAAACTGCTTTGCCCATGCAGAGTCTAATTTATCAACAACTTACTCGTGTGAATAGTATGGGAAATTCAAAGAGTATGAGGAAAGGAAAAGGTTCAAGATCTGGTCGATCGTTACACAAAACAGCACGGAAACAGTCAAAGAAATCGTTTTGACTGGCCATTTACCCTTGAGTTTTACATGCCTTGGATATTTCACACGTACTGCAGTTTCTCTATCAATTTTAATTGATAATTAGGGAATAAAGAATGTCTCAGGCCTCAGCACGGCTTTTCCCAACAATATCCTACAAAAAGAACCTCGGAAACAAATTGCCATGGACTTGCTTGACCAAGCCTAATACTTAATTAATACCACTGAACAAGCTACCTATTCGCCGTATACGGTCTTCTGTGATATTTTACTTTCCTAAGATTGAAGTTATCCCACAATAAAAGAAAAATCGCAGGTCGGAGGTAATCTCAGGCATTATATCAAATAGAGAATACTTCCAAGGCGACAACATAAATTTGAAAAATTAAAACACTACAGTCAGCTTGAAAGCACCCTGCTAAGAAAGTACCAGTCCTGGTACTTACTTAGCAGAGTATATAGAAAGGCAATGGGACACCGATTCAATATTTTGAAAGAAAAATTAAGCGGTTTGGTATATTTATGGTGGGTTAAAAATGAGGACGATGACCGAAAGCAATAATTATCCATCAAAACACAGCATAAGGTCGTAGTGACAAGAAAACCTGGGATCCAATAATATGGAATGCTACATTTTATTTAGCAATACAATTTTGCCAAACGAGAATAGATTGCTGTTGATTGCATATAATTCTGAGGGAACATCGGAGCATCTAACGTTACACAGCAGTGGGATCACAACCCTAGCCATTACTGGGGGTCTATCTATAGAATCCTTTCATTACTGGGGGTCTATCTATAGAAATCATTGTGGAGGTCATTAGATTCTAATGATTGATCGCAGTGACAAAGCTTATATAGGTTTGGTATATGATGAAGAATTTGTCTACGACGTTCATTGCGTTGTGCATAGTGACAGTGAAAACCATTTAACCGTTTGATCTTCTCATCATTGGATCGTTACTCTTGCAGATATCGTATTTTGCACAATACGAGTAGCACTATCGTATTTTTGCACATTACAAACGTTGTTTATGGTGCACCACCACAATAAACAATATTTGTATCATAAAATTGCAATCCTTATTGCTTTCTATTTAACAGGATCATGTTCGGTTCTCAAGTTGTGTTTGTATTTGAAAAAAGTCACGTTTTATATGGATTTTTGTAAAATAGGGCAAAAAGTACTCATTCTGGGAGGGAGAGATAGAAAAAGAGAAAGAGAGAGGGAGCAATAACATATTCTTGTTGACAATCCTCTAGGAAAACATAGAGGAAGAAACAACATAGAATAAGAACATAAAGTAAGGTTAAACGAAGACAAGTGCCTTTCATGGAAGTCGCATGGTCTCTGTGCAATTTTTCTGAAATTAAGGGAATTTTTTCAAGACGAAATATTTACTAAAATGGGGGATAGACGTTTTTTTTTTCTACTGAAGCAAAGAATGCATCGAACAAAACGAAAATTAGGAGTGGTTTACAAGATGACTTTTTAAGGAGAAAACATGAATCATATGATGATGCAAGAAAAAAAAAGAAATGACGTCCAATAATATCATGAATAGAAGAGTCACAGGACTTATAAATCTTATAAACGGACAGTTGGTATTTGTACAACTTATGTAGTCAAGGTTGTATCTCAAACTCGGCAGATTATAAAACCATAAAACGCTCTCCCAACGCATTTACACGCATCGATTACCTTGACCTCTTCAAAAATTCTTAGCCATGTAAGAGGGATACAGGGACGGGTGGATAGGACATCTGAGACTGAAAACTCGTAAAATATTTTTGTTTCTCATTTATAGGTTGGTGGTGCAGTTGTAAGACGCTTGACTGGTGAACAGTGGAGCGTAGGTTCAAACCCAGCCAACCCATGGAATTTTATCCTCATAAATTTGAGATATTCACCATAATAATAGCACCCAAAAAACTGTTGTAGTCAAGGGACTCTTCAGACCAATTCGGGCAGCACAAATAAGGGACTATTTTTATTCCTACGTAGACCGCTACTGGGCAGAAAGATGTCACAAGAGAACAATATGTGCCATGATGACATAGAAAAGCTAGATGTATTCTGTTCCATTATACAAATGGCTAAAATGTTCTAATGTTTTTTTTTAAACAATTTTTTTTTACCCACACCTACCTTCATTTGTCACCTCCATAAAACAATGGAGGTTTAGCAGAAAATGTTTTGTTTTTTTAATACCTACCTATTCCTTCAAAAAAATCTGAGAAAAAAGAAAATCAAACAATTTTGGAAAGGAAAGAAAAAAGGAAATTGATACTGAAGAGGGGCGGACGGGGTAACGAGTGTAAAAAAATAATATCAAAAGCGGAACATTAAAGTTGTCTACAAATGTGGTTATGGATTCTCTTCATTTTTTAGAGAAAAGAAATGAGGCTCGTTCCAATCGCTTCCCAAGGATGACCGTCCTGAAACCACCCACCGCGGACAAACGGATAATCCGAAAAATTTGTATAAGAGTGATTTATAAACCAGTTCTCAAGTGGTGGTATATTCTGTAAAAAAATAAAAATAATAACGCTATTTATAAGCGGCAATTTATATTTAAATTAAATTTGGAACACATTTTAGTACAAATTTTAGCACACAAGGGTATTATTCTGACCCCTGATATAATTTAAGTAAAGTAGAGTTATCCAAATGTGTAATTCATAATATTTTAAGTGATATAAGTCTAATTTACATATTGTTATTATTTTAATTAAAATGGTTCCCACAAACTAAGAAAAATCGTGGCTTTTGACGAAAAATCATCCTTTCCGTTGTTGTTTTTTTAATTTTATTATTACGAATATAAATCTAACAATATATGTAGCTTTCTTAATATAACCAGTGCATATTATTATTGTAGTTTCAAGGAACGCACTTAGCCAACGATCATAGCACGTTGAATACACCAGTTCCCGTCAGATCACTGAAGTTAAAGCAACGTCGGGCGTGGTCAGTAATTGGATGGGTGACCTCTTGGAAACTCCACATATCGTTGGCTCTTTTTTCCGGCCCAACCTAGGCTGGGTGAGGTCAATGTGGGGAGCTGGATTGCAAGTTTCCAGCGAATGGAGGGTAAAAACCCCGTCTTGAATGACCAATGTTAAAGAGATGTTAAGCCAAATTAAAAAAAAAAAAAAAAAAAGGAACGCACTTTTCTGTTTTATAGTTTTCGTTAGTTGGTACAACTGCCTAACATTGTTGCACGGCACGGGTTGACTGTCACTATCACAGTTTCCTTAAAACACTAATATGACTATTATCGCCCAATTCTAAGTGCAATAAACTTTTCCATAAAAAAAAGAGCATCGCATGATGAAAAGTTTTATTTTTTTTTCAAGTTTGTCGTAGTAAAAAGGTCGCCGCATATGAAAACAAGGAAACTATTGGGACTTTTAACCTGACCTGGCTCTTTTTTAGAAGTTGGAAAATAAAAAATGGAATGTACACGCACATTTACTTCCTTCTAATGAAAACTCATGTTCTTCATAAAAATTATGAGATAGGAAAACTAGAGGTAATGTGAAACTATATGAATTAAAGATACCGAAGAATAGTTTAGGCAATGTGAAACTATTAATTAATGAGATACCGAAGAATAATTTAGGCTACGTGAAACTATGAATTAATGAGAAACCGAAGAATAGTTTAGGCAATGTGAAACTATGAATTAATGAGAAATCGAAGAATACCTAGTTTAAGCAATGTGAAACTATGAATTAATGAGATACCGAAGAATAATTTAGGCTACGTGAAACTATGAATTAATGAGAAACCGAAGAATACCTAGTTTAGGCAATGTGAAACTATGAATTAATGAGATACCGAAGAATATTTTAGGCAATGTGAAACTATGAATTAATGAGAAACCGAAGAATAATTTAGGCAATGTGAAACTATGAATGAATAAGAAACCGTATAGTTTTTCTTATACTGTAGACATGCTCAAGAATTACCAACACCCCCTTAATTTTTATAAATAATTTATGTAAAGCTCTAAGGATATTAGCGGTGCTTAAAACGTAATTCACAATTCCTCTGAGGACTTCGGTTCGATTGACATTTTCATAGTAGATACCCGATCATATCTCAGCAAAAACTATAAATAATGAGACGATTGGTATAATTAAACAGCTTAGGGTACAAATATGTTTTATTCAGTGTATAAGCATTTCTGGTTTATAAAATTTTGGGCCAAACATCAGTGTAAAATTCCAAGGAAAAAATATAGGGCAAGTTTTCAGGATGAAAAACAATGCAAAAACGACGTCTTTCGAAGCATTAATTTATATTAGCTATTCGAAACATTAATTTATATTATCCTTTACGCCTCTTTCACTGGTTTATATTTTTCTTTATATCTCAGACCAACAAAATCTATGATTTGAAATTCAAAACATGTCCAGCATCATAAGAAATATCATAACTATACCACAGACTTCTGTTAGTCATGTTTCCCCTACAAGATGAATGTTTATATAATTTTTGATATTGCAGATAATGCCTTTTTATAATTAAAAGAAAAGTTTTTTTATTGTTCTTTTCTCTTAACTTCATCACGCTATGGTTAGTACTACTTTAATAGCGTTCTTTTGTTACAACTTACGTTTCGAAAATCATTTACTACAATCCCAAAGCAAGCTTCATTGCTTTTTTAGTTGCTCCATTAGTTCAATGATTAAAAAGTTTAAACAAATCTACTGAATGAAGTGAACTCTGGGTTTTCCTGTCTTTGCTTCCATCAGGATGACTTGTTGCGTTCTATCGCAAAATGATTCGGTTTTTATGAAAATAATGTGGAACTTCATTAAATGCGGGAAACCTATGCGACATTTGGTTCAGGTGGTCTCAATTTATTTCCTCCGAAGCGTGAAGGAAAACGATTCCATTCTCTTGCTTACAAAAACATAACTACTTCTGGTGCAGAAGTTGTTGACTTTTCTTCTAAAATCATGCTTGTTCATCATTAGTCAAGACTACCTTTTGTAAGATTATAGTTTTCTTCAACAATTAAAATTTGAATTTTACAGTTCTAGATAGATCAGTTCTACCCCCCTCCCGCCTCACAAGGTTTTATATGTTATTTACCGCGAAAATAATACTCCTTAAAAGTAACAATTAATGAAATGCAGGGGTGATAGAAACGTTAGTTTAACATTCGCAGAATATGACCATTTGTAGCGTTTTCATTTGTTTCTATTATGTACGTATACAGATTATGTACAAATCTAGGTGCACAGCATTGTGTCAGGCCAAGTTCCCCAGTCAAGCCTGGCGACTGCAGTGTGTATCTTACACGAATAGTTTCACGCTACTTACAATCCCCTGTATCTTCCGATTTGACTATATTTGGTCATATAAATTACGAAATGTACTTGAACGTTCCTTGATAAAATATAGGTTGGTTTTAAAATTATAATTCAAATTTGAATTTTCAAAATTTGAACCCATTTCCTCTCTCAATATCAATGTTTTATTCAATAGAAACTGTTCCTTACTCGTAAATTACTTTCCGCTGACAATAACAATAAATGAGCATTCACACTACGGAGTGAAAGGGCCAGTGACAGTGCTCTCCAACACCGTACCATGAACCTCACAGAGATTTGCGGGGATTATCACGGACGTGATAATCCCCGCATCTAGGCACACAATGTCTGAGCACGGAGAAAACACTGACGGGTGTTATTGAAATCCCTATGAGATCACGGTCACTGACACTTTCACTGTGTAGTGCAGATGCTCCTTAAAGCATCATTAAACATTTTCATCTTGCACGTATGTCCACAAATCTTTTTACCCCAAAAATAATTAGTTTATGAAAAAAAAATGGGGGGGGGGGAGTTGAAGTTAGAGTGTCATATATGTATCCTAGAATCTATACAAAGGGTTGAACTCCTACTGCACCATCCAGAACCCTCTCCCCAAAAAATAAAATATTTTTCAGGAAATCTAACAACGTTTCCTTTGTAAAACAATTTGGATACGTCCCAAGAAAATTTACAAAAGATTTGTTCCCAAATAGTTTGTTTTCTTCTCAAAATGAGGGGAATGGTCCATGATCATTTTGTTTTCCCAAAAGTAACATATTTTATGATTTAATTCTGTAAGTTACAAGATATCCCTTAAAGCGAAATTTTTATTTCTTCCGGTTTTATTGATAGGGTGTTCTTAGATCTTTTTCACATCGAAAAAAGCGGAACACAAATATTATTCTTCCTACTTATTAGGGACAGTACATAGCTACATTCAAAAGTTAATAATGTCGATTCAAACTTTAATTCATTATTATTTTCTATTATGAACCTTTGGAATAGTCCCGAGAAAAAATAACACTCTCTCAAAATTTGATATTTTACGTTTCATGATACGTAGAAATGAGCGCTTGTTATGTGAGTTGCATTTGGGGCCCCAATATTTTCGAAACTGTCAGTCACATTTATTATTTAGGTACAAAATAATATCTAATTACAAATTCTAAAAAATCTCCCAAAAATTTTAAACTGAAGAACTTTTAATGGAGAAGTTTGAACTTCCTCAAATTGACTGGCGGAAACCGGACATCATGAAGTACTCCTATGTTTGTTCATTAACTTCATGCCTCGATAACACAGAAGGGCTTGGGTAATTCTATAATCAAATTAGGCTTTCCTCATTAATTTGAGGAAAGCGTCATTAATTTGAGTATTGGACCACACAAGAATTAATCTATAAGGCTATTTCTTCCTATAACACCTGGACCATGTGCTGACTCGGGAATGAATTTGAAATATCTTGAAAGGAATATTATTTAAAACTATATACAATGTGAGACATTTTAATGAATAAGGTCGATTTTCTCTAAAACGTTTCATTATACACAAAAACGTTCAAAACAAAATAATAATTCAATTTTGGGGGAAATATTATGGTGACCTTGAATATTTATCTCGAAGGTCGCACGCAGTTATTTCAAGGTCAACTTTGTTTCTTAAAATAGAACTCTATATTTATGATTGTGGTATAGAATTTTTAGTTAAAAAGGCAATTTTGCTATTTTTGTTCGATTTGACTTACACTTTTCGAGATAATTTAGTCCTTGGCGTTCTATTAGTAAGGTCTAACATGTGCAATATTACGCCACGTCTATTTGCAAATATTTGTGATTAAACCCTTGATATTTCACTAAAATTACCACTTTTATAACCAATTTTAAAATGGACGTGCCCATTATACTGAGAGCACGTAAAATTATCTCGAAAAGAGTAAATCAAATCAAATTTTTTCTAAGCAAAAAATATTTATTTCTAACACAAATTTCAATACTGCAAGCAAAAATACAGGGTACCTTTTAAAAAAATTAGGGAAAAATTTCAAGTTCACTCAAATATTTCCCCCTGAAATGAAATATTTTGTTTCGTTTTTTTTTTTACTTTCCTTATCCTATTTTTTTTTTCATAAAATTAACCGTTTTGAGAAAATGGACTATATGAATTCAAATGATTCACCCAGTATAGAGGTATGTTCCTTCATCCGACACATGCCATGAAAAGTGGTACACAAAGACATGATGTATACTTGAAAAATCCTACGTGTTCACAAATCCAGTGAGATAAAGAGCGAAGGGAACATTGTTTGCAACCATGTGGAAAAACGGAGAAAAAAAACGTACGAATATTTTTTCGATTAGAAAATTTATTTTCCGGAGATTTTATTATAAACAGGGTGAATTGTTAACACAGACCTAAGAAAGGTGGAACACATCATTTCCGTCCCAAAATACTATAATGAGTAAAGAAATGCGGACAAATTGTATTTCTCCATAAAGTTTCAACCAGACGCAAACCGGGCGCACAACTTACGTGAAAAAATTATATACCTAAGTTAAGTAACCATTTTGTCTTTTTTTTTTTAATTTGGCTTAACGTCTATTTAACATCTATTGGTCATTCAAGACAAGAGTTTTACCCTCTATTCGCTGGAAACTTGCAAACCAGCTACCCCCACTGACCTCTCCCAGCCTGGGTTGGGCCGGAAAAATGAGCCAACGATACGTGGTGTTCCCAAGCGGTCACCCATCCAAGTACTGACCACGCCCGACGTTGCTTAACTTCAGTGATCTGACAGGAACTGGTGTATTCAACGTGGTATGATCGTTGGCTAGCATTTAGTCTGATATCGTTTGTGGATAGTTCGTCCCGAAAATTGCATATCATTTTTTCTCGAACTTTTACAACTAAAAATATAAAAATAACCAAATTTATTTGAACACTGAAATGGTCATGCATTTGATCATTCTCATATTTTTTTTTGCAGAGATAACTACCAAAAAATGTGGATATTTTAAAATCAACTCAACATTATATGCAGCTGGATAAAAAATAATGATTTTGGACATTGAAATTATGATCGGAGCCAGCGTCTATGGCACGTTGTATACACCAGTTCCCGTTGGATCACTGAAGTGAAGCAACATTCAACGAAGTTGTACCATGTGGGTGATTATGATCACAATATTAGTGTTACTAATTCGTTTATATTTATATCCCCGTAAATGAGACTTAGAACCATAAAAGAAATATAAGTTAGGAAAAGTATTACTCTACTCAGTGAATATACAAAATTCGGAGAGAACAAAATGAAAAACAAATTCAGACCATCTCCTTTAATTTATATTAATATTTACGAAAGTTATTCACTTGGGCCGTAGGATACATATATTTTTTTATCTGGAACCAGTGGCGACCCGTGAATATTTGGCCTGGGAGGGCTACATTATAATTTTTTAAAAAAATTAACAAGCATGTAACCCAAGATTGCTAAAAATGCAATAGAAGTTAATTTTTTGGCTTAATGGAAATCTGAGCCATATATAGATTTGGTTTAGGTTTAATTTCTCTTCCAATGGAGCTTTGGAATTCACATGTTCAAAGGTTAGGTATTTATTGAGTGACATATGATCTAAATAATTACCTATATAACTTAGTGTAAAAGAAATGTTGTTAAATTAATCTTTAAGATTATATATTTAATTTAAAGATATCGATTAACTATTTCTGTAAAGAAAATAAAAACAGATTCTAAAACAGAATTCATTGAATACAACAGTTCCCTTCAGATCACTGAAGTTGAGTAACGTTTGCAATTCATAAAAAGTGTTTTTCAAAAATAAAATCGCTTAAAGTATATTTTGATTGATTTGGTAATCAAAAGTAAGAACATGAATTAAAATATTTTGTTATTAATAAATTCAAATTATGTTTATTACCTTACACAATTGTCATCATGGGGCTGATCTATATCTAATAACAAATTTCAATACAAATCGAGTCTTATCTACAAACACTAAACACATAAAATTCTTTATTGAGAAAACACTTTCTTTCTAACAGACTCTATATTTATAAACACTTTTTACTTATTTTGGGATTAACGGGAATAAAAATAATCAATATTACTTAAAATATTAGGAAATTTTTTTTTCAAAAAATGGAAGACCGACGTGTATGACTCCGGGGAGAACCGTAGGGTCCCAAGTTGTGGGATTTTTGTCGCGTGCGGCGTGACACATCGCGGGAAAAATCCCACCAACCATATTTTTATTTTTTCCACTTCTCTTTTGTTTTGTTTTTAACTTTTTATGTTTACTTGTTAGCTTTATTGACATATTTTAACCCCCCTCGACAGGTTAGGAAACGTTTTTACGGCCATGCCTTTATTGCTTGAGCAAATTTTTTTTTGAAAGTGGGATTTTTCCCTTGACCCTACTGTTCTCCCCTAAGTCGGACCCCGAAGACCGACATTTTTTATTTTTCATTCGACATTGTTGCAACACTGGTTTGATGAGTGATCAAATATTATTTCAGTCGTAGTACAATCAATATAAAAATAAAATTCAACATAATGTATAAAATTTTATCACGGAACTCTATACATGAAACTGACAGTAACGGAAAGATTAACTGAGTGAGGTCTGGAGTTCATAGAACTACTTATTTATAACAATTCAGTACTCTTTGAGTAGGTACCTTTTTAAAGCGAATTTCAGAGGCTATTTTTAGAACCAGTTGGAGACCGTGATTACATTTTGACAACATTTGATTTAAGGGCGAGTCCATTTTTGAGTTTTAGACAAAATAGACATGAGGATCGATAATGATATCCGAATTAAATTTTCTAGAATTTTAGACAAAAAAATATTTCGCGCGTTATATTATATACTAACTGTGAGACATGGTGAACATACGATATTTTTTTTTGCAACACGCACGTTGAAGTGAAAACGACAATTTATATTGGAATAACGTTGCCCTTGTTCACTTCCTATATAACTGCATTATACATGATAACAGAAGTTATAGAAATTAAAGGAATATATTTTTTGAAGTTTTTTCCCTTTTTGGAAGAAGAAGAGTACTTTGGTAGGTATAAAAGTAAATTACAAACGAAATATTTTTATGCTTTTGGGGGGGTGCCCTTTTGCCCTTAAGAAGCAGCCGCCACTGTCTGGAACGCCTTATAAAAGTTATAAACGACAATTTATATTGGAATAACGTTGCCCTTGTTCACTTCGTATATAACTGCATTATATATGATAACAGTAAGTCTGGCGTTGGTTTTGATTGTTGCAATCGTAAAATCATACAATGTTTCCCTAATTTTATTAGAAGGGAATAAAATCTGTTCATAAAAAAATCTCCTCATGCTTTCAGAAATCGTCCCCCTCCTAAAATCCAAGAATAATTCTTTTGAGTCTTATTTTGCTATGAAAAAGTCTTATACCTATGTTCATATTGAGTACCTATTGAAAATAATATATTGGAAGAGTTCAATAGATTGTAAAACCTATTATTAAACCTTTTGACATTTTGTAAGTATGTATTACTATTTTTCATTTCTTTTCAAAAATGTGATACAATCCATAATACCACGACAATGCCAAAGATCAAAAAGCTTGCAAGGCTTTTTGAGTGATATTAGCAAACATAATCACCCAGTCAAGGTATATAACAATACACCATAAATTGAAAATCCTACCTACAGTGTAGCAAACTTTTGGACGACTGTGAATTTTTAAAATCTGCACATTGGGAGCCACCTAAGTTCAATCAGCCATTGATGTCAAAATCCAGCATCTGAGATAAAAATTTTCGAGAAAAATTTAAAATACTCGAAGTAAAGAAAATCCCCCAAAAATATCACTGCGTGCTATAAAAAATCCCTGCCAAGTAAGTCATCACCCCAAAAAGGATATGAAATCTATTTTGGGTTCCGCTATCCACTCTTTCTTACGCTATCCACTCTTTCTTACGTAATACCTAATGAGTTTAAATTCCGACCCCACCCTAAACGATTTCATAATTTTAGTCTGGTTTCCTGACTCTCTTCACCAACACGCAGTCTTGGTGGAGTACCTCAGTTCGTTATAAATTAAGCACTAGGAATAAGGAACACTTTGTTCTACTTTAGAGGTTCATAATGATCACAAGTACCCCACCAAGACTGCGTGTTGGTGAAGAGAGTGAGGAAATCAGACTAAAATTCTGTTCTTTGTCATATCCTCATGAACTGATATCAGGATGTTTACCGGTTTAGGTCCATCAAAAAGGAGGCATTTTGGAGGACTTATGGAGACATTCCGAGGAATTTTTTGTTTGACAAAATACATAATCACAAAGAATTTTTGAAATTAACATAACCCCGGCATTTTCACCGTTTCTGTAGTTGTTAACGTATAATTAATTACACAATACAATGTTGAAGGTATTTCATAATAAATCCTATCAGCGTCGCTGGCGAAATTTTTGATTTATATTTTGGCAGTCAAATACAAAACAAACGGAATAGATAACTCAAATTGCTCCAACTTGTTCATGTGTGTGTATCTAAACACAGTCACAAACGAACATGAATAAGTTGGAGCAATTTGAGTTATCTATTCCGTTTGTTTTGTATTTGACTGAAGAAGTTTCTTGAAATACTAAAAACGTTCTTCTACTAACAGAAAATTATTGGTAGTATATCAAACGTCTGAAAAAAATGCTACTACTTTTTTGTCAAAGCAGAAAGGAGCATGATTTCCCTCCGATAAGCTTCATTGGAAAGTGAAAGAACTTCACTAATAAAAATTATTACAATGTTGAAGGTATGTCTTAATAAATCCTATCAGCGCAGAGCCGCAGGCGAAATTTTTGAAATTATGTAAAAAAAATCTTAAAAAATCGGAAGATTAACCACTGAAAACTCAGTGAGGAAAAAAGGAGGACCTTCAAGTAAAATGGAGCACTTTTGGAGGACTTGGAGGACCTTTTTTTGAAAAGGAGGACATTGGAGGACCGGTAGAACCCTGGATATTTTACTCCCTTTTAATTTTGATTTCAATTTGAATATTTCGTCCCTTTTAATTTCAATTGAAGGTTAAGAATATTCCATTTGAATTAAAAGTTAAAAAATGCTTATATTGATTATTAACATTTCTTCAGGGTTACAAAAACCTGATGTGAATATGGAGTGTGTATTTTAAATGGTACAGTTTGAAGGATCCCACATAAGGAATGCTAATTGCAGATATTAAGAATAAAAACAGCCCCTCAGTTGTCCTTAACTTCAGTAACCGGGAACTAAATCCCATTATCGAAAATTGTATATCATTGGCTCGGCTGAATTTCGTTTTATTAAAACAGGCATGCAATAGAAAATGATTTCAACTTACATTGCTCCCACATAGAGTGACTCCCGTTTGTCGTCCAGATAAAATGTTCGGTAGTACATTTTCCCACAGGAGAAGTCTCGTACATGATCTGAAAAGTTAAAATATAGAAAAAACAATCAATACAATGAAACTTGAACACATACAAACCCATTTCCACTTTTTCGACAGTATCCGACACGACACGGCGGTAGTGATGTGCGGACTCGAACACATCGTCGACTCGAGTAAGATAGACAAGAGTATTTGGCTGACTCGAGTCCAGGGGACTCGTTATGGTATTGAAATATTCGGGTACATCTCTCAACACAGTCTAGCCTCTAGCACTACCTTAATGTTTCGTAAAAGATCGTCACAGATCGCCTTCATTCGAAGTTATGTCAAGGCCAACGAGTAAAGGCAAGGGGGGAGGTAGAAGATTGAGATGCGGGACTTCCTCGACTCGAATTTAGTTTTAACTCGAGTCTCAGGTACTCGTGAACAAAATTCCTCTATACTATTAATGGACCCATTAATCTTTCTTGAGCAGATACACTTATGTCACGTAGATTAGTAGACTCGAGTCCCAGGTTGCCAGACTCAAGTAGGGCGGGACTCAAGTAAAATAACCGAGTCTGCACATCACTACACGGCAGGCCGATTTGTATTCGTTTCGACCCAACAATCAGAATTTCTGATGTAATAACACTACTTACTTTAATTTTTAATTAATAATATTATTGATGTAAATATTTAACTTAAAATTTGTCAAGCATGTTTCAATTCTACAATCGAAATGAATGTCTATAATGTTTTGAGACAAGGTATTCGAAAGTTATCATGGAACAGACATCGTAACCTGTAAGTTTCGACGTCTACCTTTTTCCTCAGAGGCAGTACGGAAAATTTTCTCAGGGCAAAGTAGGAGGCATTTTGGATAGACCAAACTATGAACTATTGGTGTCGAGCGGATATGTAAATATAATATGAAACATTTTCCTTTTGATAACACATGCTTTCGGGGTTTCATGGTCGAATATTTCTTTATTTTATTTTATTTATTTATATATTAAAATTAAATTTATACTTGTAACATTTTACTTAAATTAAGAGATCATCTTTTTTTGGCTCAACGTCTCTTTAACAGCTAAGGTAAAACAAAACGGCTCCGGCTCAATCCCGGAGTTGAACCCATATCTTTTCAGCAATGATATTGGTCGTATCAAATGACATGCGGTCAACCTCTTTAGGGATTTTCTTTGTTTAACTTATTTTTAACATTGACGATCATTCGAGAGGGGAGGTTTACCCTCCATTCGCTGGAAACTTACAGACCATATACCCGCATTTACCACATCCAGCCTGGCTTGAACCAGAATATCATCACAAGGCGGAACCTAATTCGTGGTTACGCGCCAAGTAAAACCTCGCTAGACGATGGATGACTTCAGTGATCCAACAAGAACTAGTATACATTCAATGTGTCATTAACGCTGACTGGTTAAGTGAATTTGAAATCATTTTCCAATACACATGCGTGGCTAGACATCAGATCCAGTTAGATCATCGAAATTAATCAACCTCCATAGCCAGCGTCTATGGCACGTTGAATACACCAGTTTCCAATAGACCACTGAAGTTAAACAACGTCCACCGAGGTTGTACCACCCTCATGGTACCTGAGTTCGCGCGCTCGTGGTGCTGGCTATTTTTCCGGCTTGTTTTTTTTTTTTTTTCAGTTTTTCGATAAACTTGAAAACTAATAGATGTTAAACTAAGAAAGAAAAATAATGATTTGACCTTAATGTCGTAACAGACGCTCGTGTTTATAAATAATAATTGTAGTTGATACTTTAAAATAATGGAATTAGTATTTCACAATGACTACAAACATCCTAGATACCTACCATCTCTAAAGTTATTCTATTAGGCATTTAAAAATATTTCTTTAAAAAAAATATTGTCAAATCCCAAGAACATTTCAATAAATTTAGAGGATATATCAATACATTTAGAGGATATATGAATACAATTAAGGCAAAACATACATCGAGATGGAAAAGAAGAAGTATGGGAAATGAAAAAGAAAATTAAAAATCTCAATGCCACAAATGAAAATAGTTTAAAAGAAATTAATGAAAAAAAGAATATTATTCAAACAATTCAATCTGATTATAAAAATTTAGTGGATAATAACAGCAAGTTGGAAAAAGAATTGACTCAATTACTAGAAAAAAACAATACATTGCTGAAGCAAAAAGAAAAGAACAAAATTTCAAATACAAAAGTGATGCAAATAAATTCAGCACACANAAGAAGAAGATGAAGAAGGAGGATAAGACAGTAAAAATGACCATTTTGAAATGTTTTCTTCTCAGTGTTCCCGTAACTTTTTTTTTCAAATTGTTGATTTTATCTCATCATCTACGCATCCGATTATGAAATATTAAAAAAAAATCACTCCACATATTTTTATCGTGGCTGTGGAGAGACCTGAATAGTGCACTTTGTGACGTGAAGTAATATATCACTTGTGCAACGCTCATTGTATTTGACTTGGCGGGCGGAGCGCTGCCGCGCTCCTCAATAAATAGAAATTCAATTATAATCAAGTAAACTTAAATTCAACAAAAAATAAAGATAAAAATATCTTAAATCTAAATAAAATACATACGAGTATTTCCAATAAAAAAAAAAATTAAGTGTGTTCATCATTAGAAATCGTTCATTTATCTTTTCATAATTTTTTGAGGTGTGGAGTGCGGCATGTGGAATTTGCACGATTTCTTCTCGAACATTCTCGTTCAGCCTCAATGTGTGTTACGCAGAATCAACAAGTCACTCCTACTTATTAGCCTTTTCTTTTTCTATGCCTGTTCAATTTCCTTCATTGACTCTTTTCCTCTATTCTGTCTACTACTTTAGAATGAAAATCTCATTTGTTGAATGTTTGTTTTTGGAACAAAGACATTTCGTTTATTGTTAATATCAAAGATAATAAATGTAATTAAAGCTATTGTAAATATTTTCAATGTGAAATGAATTTTAACACCCAAATATACAGAGTGGGCGTTACAGAATAAAGTACATTTATTGATACTACAAAGTCTACAAATAAAGGCGTCTATTATAAAAAGTTGCTTTCCAACAAAGGACACGACGCGACGTCAAGGAGTCAAACAGTCAATCATAGTGACATTGTTTTTTATATTACTTTATTTCATCAGCTCACGAGGACTCAGCCCATCTCACAATCTCAAACATGGCCTATAACATCTCACATTCTCAAGTATGGCCATTACTATGAAAGTTAGCAGGTCATAAATTAATTAGAAAAAAATACGTATTCAGAAAGGGTCAAATAACTAGGGGTATATTCTATAAAAAAAATCATGATTTTTTGTGACATTTCAATACCATTTATGAACGGCAATTCAGATTTCAATGAAATTTGTACCCTCTACTAAGTACTGTATATGATGCCTTTATTTTGGAACGAATTGATTTATAATGAGGGATAAAAATTACTATATCTTCAGTTGACTAAAAAATTTACTTAGTCAAGTGAAGATATATTAATTTTTAACCTACATTAATGTTTTATACTTGACATATTAGTATTACAATATAATTTTAGTAAGTGAGAAGAAGGCCAGGAATAACTCCGGCATTTAAAAATTAAAGTGAACAAAAACATAATTTAAAACTGTGCGGTGGGTCAAATTGTATTGCAACCAAAGAGGATGTTCATTTACGCTTAAATTATAAAAGAAATCAGGATAAAATGGCACACGCAGAAGCGTGTTTTTCCTGTGGAAAACTATTTTTCAAGTTTTTCAGGGAGTACAGTCCTCTGCGTTATCTCTGACTGCCTCGGTAGCATATTGCGTTCTCTTTTGGAGAGAAGGGAAAGCCCTTTTTCAAGTGGTCCCGGCCGTTTTTTCTGCTTCTGAAACATCAGATTATAAATAATGTCAAATAAACTTCATTAAGTTTTAGTCTCACAAAAAAATTATCATTGAAAAAAAGGCCAAGTTCCTTTTATCATCAGCAGCAACAATAAATAAACTTGGCCCACTATTGGGGTCAAGTTTATTGTTGCTGCTGTATATCCCGCACCTAAATTTATTATTGCACGTTCTTCTGTCTCAATTCTCTTAAAGTAATACCGACTTTACACTTTGTCAGTTTTTCTTAGGGGATTCGTAAAATACTACCTATTTAAAACTGGCCAAGTGTAAAGTCGGTATTACTTTAAGAGAATTGAGACAGAAGAACGTGCAATAATAAATTTAAGTGCGGGATATACAGCAGCAACACTTGGCCCCAATAAAAGATATCACTACTTTCGTAGGCGGAATTTTTTGGGAAAGTGGAAGGAACTTGGCATTTTTTTCAATGATAATTTTTTTGTGAGATATGAATAATTTTCGTAAAGATTACTATATGTAACTGATTATTTGGCCGTTTTTACATTATTTCTTCTTCTTCTTTTCGATTACACAACATATCGGAAACAGGAAATTTCTGTGTAAACCGGTCCAATAAAATCTAACTATTGATAAAGTAATATACACTACAACGCAAATAAAAACAGCAATATTTATAGTGTATCTTCGTGCCTGAAGTCAAAGCACTGAGAGTTGAGAAGTTTCAATTTTGACATTTTGTTGAAACGAGTTTTCGTGCATTTTCTTCCCTAAAGCGAAACCGTTTTGGACCACTGGTAGTAAAAGAGTGAATATATTTATTTTTCCATTTAATTGTATGGGAATATCTTCCTACATGCAAGATTTCAGCGTCCTACAAGTTTAAACTAGTTTTCGACCATCTCCTTCCCTAAAGCGGAACTGTTTTGGAGAACTTGGAGTGAAAGAGTTCAAATATAAATTATTGCCTGCTATATTGCATGTAAATATCTAACTTTATGCAAGATTTCAGTGTTTTATCAGTTAGAACTACATTAAAATACGTTGTACTGTCTTCCCTAAAGCGACACCGTTTTGGAGCACTTACAGTTAAAAAGTTCAATTTTTCGAATTTTTTCCTTTACGTGGATGTCAATTGCTAACTACATGCAAAATTTCAGCGCTCTAGGTATACGGGAAGTGTCTGAAACTTTTGATGATCAGTGAGTCAATCAGTCAGTCAGTCAGTGAGTATCGAAAAGTGCAAACTTTGAAATTACCTATCTCCTACCCGGGTTAACATTAAATTTTGAAGTTTATCCTGTAGTATTGTACTATACTACGGAATGTATGTTCAAAATTTCAATGACCTATCCCCTGTAGAACCGAATATCTGACGGTGTAAAAAACCTGGTGAATTGCTTCGTGTAAAGATACACTGGTGCTTTCCGGAACTTGGCCTGGCGCACTGCCGTGCGCTCAGATGAATGATTTTAACGTCGGGCGCATGAAAATAAAAAATAGATACACTGCGAAAACTCAGAGCTACGACTTTTTAATACACACTAACTAAGATCAAATTAGAAAAAAATAGAGGCGCTAGGAATGCTCTGAAGTCATAAATTCTTTGTAACTTTAGATTAAGAGCATTTTTCATTTGAATAACCATTTTTGTGCAGAGGGGTTAGCAGGGTCTAGCAAAAAATCTCACTATTATATATATATATTATAAATAAATGGGTTCATATGGTATGCTTTTTTTAGGGGCCCCGTCAGTGGGCCCAATAAGAACCTTAAAATGACTATCGCTTTTAAAATAAAGCGGTTCCGTATGCCTATTCACATAAAATTCAAAATAATTAATGTATAGCGCTCAAAGGGATTATTCAAGAGGTATTAACACCACTATTTTCAAGTTTTTATTCAGAATGGCCGCACAGGGTCCCAAGTCCAAGAACGTCTCATTTGGGTCCGAAAAGCGAATAAATGTAAATTTTGATCAAATCTGTTAAGCACATTCCCCTAAGTATTTTCTTGCGATAATTATTGGGATTTCGGTTTATGGGCTCAAATGTAAAAATATGAAATTCATCCGATTTTGATAAAAAATGGTATACCTACTCAGCAGCTACCCAAATATTGGAGTGGACAACTTTTAGTATTTTGGAAAAATTTTGGGGCCCACATAAATATGTAAGAATATAAAAGTCGTCTCACATTTTGATAAAATTTGTTATATTGACTCACCGGAGAATTAGGTATATTGATTTTTTTGGTATTTTATAGACAGATTGGGAGGGTCCCACATATGCAAAAGTATAAAAGTCGCCTGAAAATTGTGTTAGGCAATTTTTGATATTTTGTAGCAATTTTGGTTTTGGGCTGCGGCAGAAATATAAAGGTCATCTATCTCACTTTGATAAAAAATAAAGCAACGTCAACAGTCGAAGACTGCTAAATCGAATTAAAATAATACCTTATAAAGTCAAACTTCCAAAACTAATTGAAGTAACGTTTCGCATAATGGGGACTACCCACTGAAATTTAGTAATAAGGAAGAGAAAGACTAGTAAGGTATTTTAAGTACTGCCCTCCTTATTTGACTCATAGAACATGTGGTTTCTGTTGTTCACAGGACTTAGGATATATCCCTAAAACACTTCAACGTATAGTAAGTTCTCAAATAAGAGGCACGAGCATATCTGTTTTGTCCATTTATTGGAAACTAAGGATGTTTATAGAACGACATTTGAAAAAAAAAAAAAAAAAAATACCTTGAAAACATCTGTCAAGGTCATCCATCATCCTAACCTTTCCCATAAAATTACACTTTGATGACATTATATTTCTTTTTTTATCTTGTTATTTGAAAAAGAAAATTACTGAATAACTGGAAAAATTCTATTGAGACAAAAAATCCATTTCGAATTTAGTAAAAGTCACAAAAGAAGAAAAAAAAACTAAATTCGAAGAAGCCAAAAATAAAATTTTATCAAAAATTTGATTTAATATGAAGTATTTTTTTCCTTTGTGAGTGGACCTTCCACTTCCAGAGTTAAATCATTTATTACCTAACATACAGGGTAACATTCAGGCAACAGCATACATCTTTGCATACCTATATATGAGGAAAAACAAATACACATGTTCTTATGGTAGTCCGCGGATAGAGTAATCAATAACGACTACATTTGTTTGTCCTTGCATACAGGGTGAAATGAAAAACTTGATCTTTCAAAAAGTAAACCTTAGCATAGGTTTTATTTAATAAGAATTACTCATTAGGAAGACAATGAGGAAAATGTCAGTTGAAACCAATTTGGTGCAATAGAAAGCTGACCAGTAATAATATTGGCGGTCGACGTACGTCGGCGTAACTTTGACTATCACCACTCATGGTGTAATGTAACGGCCAAGCATTATTATGAATGGCCAACAATTATTATATTTTCTGAGTTTAAAGATATAAAAAAAATACTTTTTCACATTCTTGAAATTCTTAATTAAACTTTGTGAATATTCTAATTTCATACAAAGATCGAACTTTCGTATTTATTAGACATGGTGTCATTTTAAAAGAAATAATCAAATTCTCGGAAGCGGTTGGAGATAGGAAGATTCAAACCACCCTTATATTTTAGAGGAAATTCAAGGTTATTTTAAGGTTAACTTTGTTTTCTCAAATAGAACTCTGTACTTTTGATTGTGGTTTTGAATTTTGTATGAAAAAAGTATTATTATTTGCTTAGAAATTTAAATTGATTTACTCTTTTCGAGATATTTTTTTATCAACAAATTTGCAAATAATTATGCATAAACCCTTGATTTACTAACATTAACATATTTATGCCAAAATATTTCAAATTGGACGTGCCGATAATATTTCATATGATAAATATCTCGTACTGAGAGCGCGTCAAGGTAAAAATTATCTGGGAAACTGTAAGTCAAATCGAAAAAAAAATGTGAGTAAAAAATATTTCTTTCTTAATACAAATTCAATACGACAAACAAAAATATAGGATTCCTTAAAAAAAAACAAAGTTGACCTTAAAATAACCTAGAAGGCGACCTAAAAGAAAATGTTCAACGTCATCATTAAATTTCACCTAAAAAATAAAGGGGGTTTGTATCGAACGTTTTCTTCCGATCGCTAACGGTTTATATCTCGGATTCAAAATGACTCACCCTGTATATGTAAAGATGTGTGCTATGTAATGAGATAAGTAGGTATGCGGCCATCTACTAGCGAGCACCCTTACTGATGAGTGAAGTATACTAACCTATACACTTTCGTGTCCATCAGAAACGTTTGCCAAGTAGGTGAATATAGCACCTCCACTAAATCCCTTCTGCCATCCTTTTGTTTTTATGATTTTCTATGAGATTGTCGAGATAGAGTCTGATGAGCAGACCTATTCCATTGATTTTACCGCCCCGCATACAACAACGCGTGTTCTTCTCAAAACACGTATGATGAGTGGTTCGATTTGGTCCTAATTTGGAAAATTAAACTTATTCTTTGATTAATACCATTTCATTGTCTACAGAAGAGATTGTGATTTCTGATGTTTGGTCCAAATAAATAGTTACTTATAGCTTTTCAACGATTTTGCCCCTTTAGAAAAAATAATGATTTTCTTTTTTTTATAGATAAACTCAAACGGATCCCATTAAATGTTAGTCTGAACATACCCCAAATTGGCTTTGGATCTATTATCAAGATATAGGGGTGTTCAAAAACAATTGCGTATGTGTAAGGGAAAGAAAAAAATATGTACATAAATCCATATGATGTATCTATTGAACAATAAATTAAAAACTATAAAAGAAAAGCTACAACAATGTAATCCTGTAGCAAATTTTCCTCTTTACTCAATTTGAAAGTTTTTCGATATTTTTCCCATTTTTTTTTCCTCTCCTTTTTTTTGTGAAAATTCAATTTTCCTATAGACTGAGTTTAATTCGGAAAATTCAAACAAAAATAATAATAAAAGAAAAATAAATCAATGGGAATAGAATGAAAGAAAGAAAGAAAGAGAAAAAAAATTTATTGGACTAGAGTGATACGAAAGAGTGGCGTTAAAAGAGCACATTGCACAACATATAGAACCCAAATGCGTCATAGTGTCAAAGATAAAGAAATATTATGAGCCATGATACTCAAGATAAAACACGGTCACAATATTTAACACAAAAAGCTTTGTGTAATAATATTGAAGATAAAGAAACAAAAATGAGTCACGATACTCAAGATAAAACCAGGTCACAATATTTTACACAAAGAACTTTGTGTTTAATAATATTGAAGATAAAGAAACATAATGAGTCACGATACTCCAGATAAAACCAGGTCACAATATTTTACACAAAGAGCTTTGTGTTTAATAATATTGAAGATAAAGAAACATAATGAGTCACGATACTCAAGATAAAACCCGGTCACAATATATAACACAAAGAACTTTGTGTTATAATATTGAAGATAATGAAATACTATGAGCCATGCTACTCAAGATAAAACACGGTCATAATATTTAATACAAAGTTCTTTGTGTTAAATATTGAAGATAAAGAAACATAATGATTCACGATACTCAAGATAAAACTCGGTCACAATATTTAACACAAAGAAATTTGTGTATAATAATATTGAAGATAAAGAAACATAAAAGAACTTTGTGTATAATAATATTGAAGATAAAGAAATATAACGAGTCACGATACTCAAGATAAAACCCGGTCACAATATATAACACAAAGAACTTTGTGTTATAATATTGAAGATAATGAAACACTATGAGCCATGCTGCTCAAGATAAAACCCGGTCACAATATTTAACACAAAGAACTTTGTGTATAATAATATTGAAGATAAAGAAACATAATGAGTCACGATAATCAAGATAAAAACTCGTCACAATATTTAACACAAAGATCTCCAATGCATCATAATATTTGAGATAAAGAAACATAATGTGTCACGACACTCAAGATAAAAACCGTCACATTATTTAACACAAATAACTCCAATGCCATAATAATTAAGATAAAGAAACATAATGAGTTTTAAGATATAACCCCGTCATAATATTTAACACAAATAACTCCAATGTCATAATAATTAAGATAAAGAAACATAATGAGTTTTAAGATATAAACCCTTCACAATATTTAACACAAATAACTCCAATGTCATAATAATTAAGATAAAGAAACATAATGAGTTTTAAGATATAAACCCGTCACAATATTTAACACAAATAAGTCCAATGCGTCACAATATTTAAGATAAAGAAACATAATGAGATTCAAGATAAAAACCCGCCACAATATTTAACACAAAATTTGAAATAAAGAAACATAATGAATTTCAAGATAAAAACCCGTACCATGAAGAACTCAAATGTTTAATATAAAGGACCATATTACGTCAAAATACAGATTCTATCATTTACCACGGAAAAGGGTTGAGACAATCGAAAGGGAGACGAGATATATTGAATGTAAAAAAACAACGTACAAGCGTCAACATAGAATGCTGTAATAAAAGAAAACGTTGAGAAGTTTTTAGTTGATTAGGAAATAAGTTTCTGTTGATATTATCCTTAATCCATAAGAAGGACTATGTTCACTCTAGGAAGAAAGGGAAGTATAGCTTTGAGGATCACGCCATCGGCAGCATTCGAAAAAATATCAACAACTTACAATGAGAACCTAAATAAGTGGATCCAGATGATCAGGTGCTCACGTTAGTGTTGTAAATGACATATAGAAAAAAATATCTTAGTCAAATTTTAGAAAATAATTTTCAAAAAACGAAATATTGGGTGGCCCAGGTCCCCCATTTTTTTCGAAATCGAAAAGCCCTTAATACCACAACCATAAAATATCAAAATTTTACGTTCTTAAAACAGGCGATAATAAGATAAACATAATTTTTAAAAAACACAATATTGGGCCCCCTGAACCCCCGGAGAGAACAGGGACCCCAAATTTTAAAATATCAAAATTTTACATATCAAAATTTTACGTTTTAACAATAAACCGCTCGTTTCCACAAAAAAAAAGGTCGGTAAGAGCTATAATGTATACTTGGTGTCTATTTATATCGAATTAACGAATCAAATGCGGAACGATACTTGTGGTTCATATTTAAAGTGCCTATGGGAATTTTTTGACGCTTTTTATCGGCTTTCACGAAACCTGGTGGGGTCTAAAGAATTGAGATTTTTTTTATGTAGATATAGGTATCAAGCCCTTATACATGGAAAACAATAAATTCTTTCATGTTCACAAATTATGTTTTAAGGAGCATTCACAATAAGCAGGGACAGTGCCGTGACCAGCAAATGATTCACCCAGCAAACCTAAAAATATTCTTCCAGGCAGATGAAGGAACATGTTCATACTAGAACGGCACGTGACAATTAATAACTGTCACTGATTAGTGTGAATGCTCGACACGTGACAATGACACTGCATCACTGTGAGCTCACCATCAGCGCGAATCACTGTCACTGTTTAGTGTGAATGCTCGGCACGTGACACTGTTTAGTGTGAATGCTCGGCACGTGACAATGACACTGCATCACTGTGAGCTCACCATCAGCGCGAATCACTGTCACTGTTTAGTATGAATGCTCGGCACGTGACACTGTTTAGTGTGAATGCTCGGCACGTGACAATGACACTGCATCACTGTGAGCTCACCATCAGCGGGAATCACTGTCACTGTTTAGTATGAATGCTCGGCACGTGACAATGACAATGCATCACTGTGAGCTCACCATCAGCGGGAATCACTGTCACAGTTTGATGTGAATGCTCGACAGTGACAGTGCATCACTGTGACCTGACCATCAGAGAAAAACTGTCATTGTTTAGTGTGAATGCTTCTTAAAACTGTACTTTTCCTTTTAATAAACTCAGTATTCAAATTTCAAAATAATAATAGAAATAGGCTAAATAAAATAAAGGCCAAAAACTAAATTTATATATAAATAAAAGGAACCTAATCTTAGAAAAAACTAAAAATTCAATTTATATAAATAAAAGAGGGAGGGAAAGTTGATCTTTTTGGAACATTTTGCTCTGTCTACTATTGGGTAATATCGTAAAATCCCGAAAAATAAATAAATACAGGGAAACATATTGTCCACTTGTTTTATCCTAAAAGGGAGCTATATGCCATACTGGAATCAAACAGGGACAAAAAGAAAGAATTTATAGAGATAATACAGCAAACGAAGTTGAATGATTAAAATTTATTTTAATTTGTATGTTTGTTTGCAGAAGCTTATTATTGCCAGAGTGGCCATGCAGGTTGTCTAAGAGGCTGTAAAATCGGAGGCTCCCAAAAAGAATTTATACATATCATTTAATTTGCGATTCATTTAAAGCACTCGCACATTAAGAAGATTCATTTTTGATCGAACGATATGTGATTCTTTAAACGTCTGTTTTTCTGGACAAGGCATTGAACCACCTATATAGAGGTAAAATTGGGAGGAAATTTGAAGCAAAGATGAAATAGATAGTATGAGCTACCGGTGATAATATGAATGTCTTTTTTTTCTTTATTTGATCAGAGGTGCAGACTATATAAATACATCATTGAACGTGTATCTTCTTGCAGCAAAAAACGACATAAGACTTTTTGATAGTAAAAAAAGACATTCATATTATCACCGGTAGCTCATACTATCTATTTCATCTTTGTTTCCAATTTCCTCCCAATTTTACCTCTATTCTAATGAATGCGAGGAAAAAAATAAAAAATCATGGGGCAGATTTTGAAAAAATCGGCTATAGGAATTCCAAATGACGGCCATTTTCAATTTTAATGGTCCCAAATTGAAGAAACTTGTAGTTCTTATTCTGAGCTCGCTCTCCCAATCATTTAAATTTTTCGAAATCAGAACAGTAACAATCTCTATCTTTGTAACGAAGGCTAAAATTTGTAACGAAGAGAGTTTTTTTTATCCATCCCACTGCTCACGACAACTTGTTTCAGCCTGCATAAATCTTAAAATATGGTGTTTATATGCTTGGCAGAGCAGCACCAAATCAGAAACTACACAAAATCAGTCTTTGAGAGAAAAATATCTCAACGAAAAAGCCATTATTGTTAGCCGTCAGGCTAACAAAAACCACAATAACAGTGGCGTTTAACATTAAAAACGACGAAGAAAGACCAGATAGAGAAGAATAGTATTGAATGGACACTACAACAACATAGATGGGATGGGAACAAATACATTTTAACGCACCCGGTATGCAAGAAGAGAGTGAGGAAGAGAAGCAGAGATCAAGATAGGCAAGGATAATAAAAAGTATAATAAAGGATATGAAAATATGTTTCTATCCCCTCGCTGGACAAAAGAAAATCAAAAATTAACTTATGGCGCCTCAACTCTCATTCTTTACGAATCTTAAATGTCAAACGTTATGAACTTTCCAAAAAAGGAGAGGGTGGTTTCTTGGGCATGTTTTGGGCAATTTAAGCATAGATTTCCGTGCATAGTTTCTCATTTCTTTAGCACTGCATCGAAACACTATTAATGCCTCCACATCATCTTGGGGGTACCTTCAGTACTTCATCACACTCCTCAGTTGCGTATTCCTTCAGCACTGTATAATAATACTAGCTCTTTCCCCGTGCTTCGCTACGGTTACAAAATTCAACAACAATTTCGGTTTTAAATCTTCTCTATTTTATATTTTTGGTGGATCCGACCCCCAGAGTGAACACGGCTCCTATTTAGAAAATTCAATATTTTACTCAAAGATATTCATTTTTGCACAGCGGAACACCTTCGTATAAAATTTCAGCTTTCCCTCTCACCCCGAAGTGATACTTCTTAACTACATGGGTTTTTGGTGGAACCGACGCCCGGAGTGAGCACCACTCCTAGTTCGAAAATTCAATATTTTATTCAAGGATATGACTTTTCGTACTTCGGAACACCTTTGTATCGAATTGTATCGCTCCCACTTAAACTTTAATTTTTTTCGTTTCTTATTACGAACCTACATACTAAAAGGGACCTGCGTGCCAAATTTCAAGTCTCTACGTTTAGCCATTGTGGAGCTACATTGATTATCAGTCAGTCAGTATACTAACTGGGCTTTGCGTTTTATAAGTATAGATTATATGTTCCTCAATTCCATATTCAGCAATCTCCTCAATTTAGTATTCCTTCAGCACTGTAAAATATTATCAATCACGTTTTCCTTCAACATTATATGTTCTTCAATTCGATATTCAGCGATCCCCTCAATTTAGTATTCCTTCAGCACTGTAAAATATTATCAATCACGTCTTCCCTCAACATTATATATTCCTCAATTCCATATTCAGCAATCCCCTCAATTTCGTATTTCTTCAGCACTGTATAATATTATCAATCACGTCTTCCTTCAACATTATATGTTCCTCAATTCCATATTCAGCAATCCCTTCAATTTCTTACTCCTTCAGCACTGTACAATCTTCTCAATTTCTTCTTTCGTCGGCACTCAAAGCCCTTCAAATCCACTATTTGCCATTTTGAAAACTGAGAAATAATATTTTTTCAACTTTGACGCCCCCGTCTGTTTCTTCTGATATTTGAGATCTTGTCAGAGATATAAGATATCTGTATCTCACAGTTTTGAGTGTTTTTCAGTGTGGCATACGTCAACAAAGGATTATTGAAACAAAGGTACACAGTAAGTAGATGAAATTCCGATATGAATCTACGTCTTTATAGTTGTAATAGGGGATCGATTAGACTAATAATAATTTAGACTAAAAGCATCGATTGAAAAATAGGCTCCACGGAACCCTCGTTTGTTAGATTAAAATTACTCCTTAAATCCCAAAGCATATCAATTTAAATATAAACCCATTTTAAATAAATGTTAAGAAACGTTATCATTTATTAGGTATTGATAATCTGATAAGTAATGTGAAGTTTTTTTTTTTTTTTTTTTTTTTTTTTTTTTTTTTTTTTGCATTAGGCGCTTTAACTAATAGCTAAAGCTATGTCCTTCGCGCCGATTCCTCAAAAAAGTTATTAAATTTTATCGAACAGTTTAGCCAATTTAAGGTATCTGAGCAAGGTAGTTACACCTTGTTCATCATCAGCCAGTGAAATTTCATATGACAGTGAGCGCCTGAGGCGGCTATTTAATGGACAGGTCAGAATGTGGCGCACAGTTAGAGGCTCACCGCAACGACAAACGGGCGGAGGAGATCTCTTAAAAAGGAAACTATGTGTAAGTCTGGTGTGGCCAATGTGAAGTTTATTCTGCGTTCTTTTGGAAATTTAAAGGTATCGAATGTATTTTAAATTGCAATTGCTTAAGATTTTTATTTTATAATTCAATTTAAAAAATCTGATATGAATTCACATGGCTTTCCATCTATACTTATAAAACGCAAAGCCCAGTTGGTATACTGACTGACTGACTGATAATCAACGTAGCTCCACGATGGCTAAACGTAGAGTCAAGTCTCTTGGCACACAGGTAAGTAGGTGCGTAATAAGAAAGGAAAAAATTTAAAGTTCAAGTGGGAGCAAGTTACCGCGAAAAATGACGCTTTTTAGAGGGTCTTTTTGCAATTTTTTTCTGGGCAAACTAAAAGAGATAACGAAAAATGACCGAGAATAGACCACCCCAAAATAGTATATAAGGACCCCGTAAAAAATATAAAATTTGAAAATTTCCGATTTCTATCCGATTTCTATCCGATTTACGGACGGTTTTCATCACCAAAAAATCGGAATTGAGAAGTACCACTTCGGGATGAGCGAGAAAGCTGAAATTTGATACAAAGTTGTTCCGAAGTAGAAAAAGTCATATCCTTGAATAAAATATTGAATTTTCTAACTAAGAGCGGTGCTCACTCTGGGAGTCGGTTCCACCAAAAATCTGAAATTGATTTGCTGAATTTTGTAACCGTAGCGAAGCACGGGAAAACAGCTAGTATCATATAAAGAGAGAAAAAAGATATCTCCGTCGTTACTTCTATCGATACATTGAGATCTATTATTTTGCACTGAATTTCTACTAAGATCCTACTTTTTTCGAGGTCTTGAAAAAGTTGTATAATAGAAACATAAGACCATCCATTTGGTATAACAACAAAATGCTGCACCAAGACTTCAATAACATTATATTGCTCGGCAGACAGGAAGGAGGGCTTGCTGATCTACTTGTTTAGTTTTTATTAGAAATTTATTTAAGTTTTTACTGCATCACATTTTATCATTGAGCCCAGTAAAGTGCTTGAGGTTCACAAATGTCAAATATGAGAAACTAGCAAAAGGGGACAAAGAGGAACGGAATTTATTTTCAAAAATGTGAGAGAGATTTATGTTTGCTTTGAAGAAGAAGAAGAAAAAAAAATGAAATGGGAGGCGGTTGCCCGGTGCGCCCAAATTAAATATAAATTTTGTTCTTTTTCGACGACCTCTTTGAGCCATAAGTACCCCCTCTGGTACAAAAAGACAAACATACAAAAAATCCAGTTTGTAAATCTAGAGTCTAGACCAAACATTTTTCGGTCAATAATTAATTCCAGGCACACGTCCTGCAAACGATCATACCACGTTGAATATACCAGTTCCCGTCAGATCACTGAAGTTAAGCAACATCGGGCGTGGTCAGTACTTCGATGGGTAACCGCCTGGGAACACCACGTATCGTTGGCTCTATTTTCCGGCCCAACCCAGGTTGGTGAGGTCAATGTGGGTAGCTGGTTTGCAAATTTCCAGCGAATGGAGGGTAAAACCCCTGTCTTGAATGACCAATACATGTTAAAGAGACGTTAAGCCAAATTAAAAAAAAAAAAAGGCACACGTCCTATACCATATAGCAACAATACTAAAAGGAATACTCAAAATTCAAAACAAAACCAGACTAAGTCATCAAAAAAAGAATATTAAGTGAGTTCCATGCTGGTCGAGTCATAACCCTTGCACATGAGGCTATAAAAATGATAGCCTGCATTAAAGTGCATAGAGCCTTTGACGTTTGATCAATAAAATGCAATTTAATTGTTGCAGATAAAATAGATGGGGGCCAAGGTGTACTCTTGACAGAAAACTGGGTGAAAATAAATCTAGAATAAAACGTATGAGAGGAGTGAGGACAGCGAAGGAGTTCGAAAAGTGGTCTTCTTTGACATTTAAAAAATTGCAAGCATTTTCAAAGGATGATATCGGCAGGGGAGAGTACCCATTCATGTTTATTTTAATCAGTTCTATACTTGTTGTAATAATTACTACAGCTTTTGTATGTGGAAACTCTTCCATTAGAAGATAGTTGGCATTGGTACAGCTTACGGAAAGCTCTCTGTCATCAATTATTGCTACTTTAACAAAGAGAAAGAAGCATAATATATGAAAGATAAGGAGAATCCAGCAGAACGAAATAGGACAGAACGAATAAGATATAACCTAAGGGAGAAAAAAAAAAGAGAAAATAACGAAAAGAAATTGGGGAAGTGCATAATATATGAATGTTGCCCAATGTGTGTTTGATATAAGAAATAATCAAAGGTGCTAGTTCTTCACTTCACAATTAAGTTTATTAAGTTTATTTTCACACAAACAATGACAACAAAGTTAGATAATAAATGTGGACTGTATATAAATGAAAGTTTTAATAGTTTTTAGATCCGTCCTTAAATAATAATAATAAAAATTAGCCTTCTTAGATAAACCGTCCTTTTAGTTATATAAAATAGCCTTCCTTAAGATTAAATCTTCCTTAGTAATATAAAATAGCCTTCCTTATAATAATTATAATCAAAAGTAAGTTATCCCACCTTAACCTTTGTGACACTTATTAACCTTTGTGACACTTATTGGGAACACTACTAATGGATGAGAACTGAATAAGAACTGATTTTCTTAAGGAGGTATCAGTATGAACCAATCACGTCTTCACCCTTGCTTTTAGATAATTTCCCCTTAAATGGGAAAAACCGTCCGATGTGATACTCTGATTTATTAACCCTTAAAAACAAACAATATCATAATAATAATTATAATGTGCAACTTACAACCGGCCGTTTTTCTAGGAAATTAAAAAGGTATCTTATATTGGAGACAAACAAAGTCTTCAGGTCTACAATATTCATAGTTATAAAGAAATTGGTAGGTACCTAGTATACGAGAGTTTCATTTTTTATCCTTTTAATAACATTTAGTACCGAAAACTAGAACAATATTAGCGGATATAAAAATGGTTTATATTGACCCAAGAATTCAAATGAATGATTTGAATGAAACCCAAGCAGACTATTAAAACAATAGACAAATATGAAAGTACTCTTTTACGAAGGTTTAAACATCAAGATAGTAAATAATATTTTCTAAGAATTCTTCACCTTTATGTGAAGAGGAAAAAAAACCAATATGAAGAAGACCCTTTTAACCTCTTGCATCCTGAAGTCCCATGTGGGCCTCAACAACGAAAGATAAGAAGAATCCAGGAGAACGAAAGAGGACAGAACGAATAAGATTTAACCTAAGGGAGAACAAAAGAGAAAACAACGAAAAGAAAATGGGGAATTGAAGGAGACAGAAGCATAATATATGAAAGATAAGAAGAATCCAGGAGAACGAAGCTGAGATTATGATATATCTGACCGATTCCATCATAGTAGAAGGAGTAGAGCAGTTTTAGGAAAGGAAAAACATTAAAAAATAACTTAATTGTTACATAGTTCTAAATTTTGCTAAAAATGTTAGGTTGGGAGAGTTAACTAACCGGCACGGCGGTCATTTTGACTTATCGTTCGTAATTTCGAAATGCAAGTTATTTTTTGCAAATATTTCGAGAATTGTTAATTTGTCAATTTTTTTTTATTGGACTATTAAATTGCTTACAAAACCTTCATACTAAGTTGTATCTCTAACCGTTTCTGAGATATGGGATTTTAAGATCTAGCTCTTATCACTTTCTTTTTAGACAACCGCTTGAAAGTGGCTTTGGTGCCAAAAAATGGTGAACAGCAAATTGCGATTGAAACAAATGTTTCATGGTTCTTCTTTATTTTTTCGACTAGAATTCCCGGACTAAAGGAGGAGAGAGAGAGAAAGAGAGAGGGAGGGGGGAGAGAGAGAAAGAAAGAAAGGAAGCGGAGAGGGGAAGAGGAAAAGAGTTGACGATTTATTACCTTCAAACAGATATAATTTAACTTGTCGATTTAAATACAGGAAGCCATAAATATTTTCCACAAAAAAAAATGTTTTGCAAAATATCAAAACATGCATGTACCAGTTGTGTCAGTAGTGTTAGGTGTAATGATAAGTATACAGTGCGGTGGGGAAACGAAAAAGAAATTAGCACAGGCAACAAAATTCGGGCAGCTTGAAAAGACATTGAGACACCTTTTGTATATTATAAGTTTAAACCTTAAGAATTGTCTTTCCCCCTCCTTTCCCCCTTGTTCCCGTGCGATTTCACCACACAACGGAAAACCATTACCAGTGTTTTATTTAAATCGGTCAATGTTAAGTGGCAAAAGTGCCACTTACCAAGAACAGGAAATTGCAGATCAATTTGATCCGCAGCGCCGTTTCCTGTCCGCTATAAGTGGCAGTTTTGCCTTTACGTTGAACTGATATAAATTGTATGCAGTGGTTTTCCGTTGTTCTCTAAGTAAGAAAAGCTCACCAAACTGACAAATTGGGATTTCAATCAAATGAAAAAGCAATACCTGAAAGCAGAAGAAAGACAAACATAATTTTTAATAAAAGCTTTAAGTATCCTTAACATGACCGTATGTGGCTCCCGAGTGGCAATCCCATCTATAAATTCGTACCTGAACTAAATTTACTAAGCCTATGATTTGTCGGTCTGTCTGTCTCAGGAAGTGTTTGGAAATTTTGACAGATTTTTTACGAAAGAATTTTTATTAATTTAAACTCGAAAAATAATTACCGAGCAATAAGAGAATTTCCTATCCCGGAATATACCGCACTGGACTTCTCAGAAGCGGTTAGAGATGGGCTGCGTATAGACTAAGTTTAATCATCGTTGAGTTACATTGACTGTATCAGTATACCAGGTAGGCTTTGTAGTTTATAACTGTATATACCAGGTAGGCTTTGTAACTGTATAAGTGCTAGTCCGCGCTTGTACTTGACTGAATGGGTAATATTATAGTCTTGGTATCAACAGCATTACAATAATCTGTTAGTAAATAAAGATTGTCCAAAAAAATTGATAAAAAATTCTACAACTAAGTTGGAAATTAATTTCAAATAATTATTGCGGAATGGAATGCAAGTAATAAAGCGTTCGAGGAAGAAGTGTTACAGGCAGTCAGTGGCGTGAAAGAGGAAATGGAAATAATTTAGAATGGAGTAGCGGGGCAGACTGGAGCAGATGGTACGGAGGAATGTTAAAAAGGAGGGAAAGAGTGGCATGACTGAAAGCGAGAAACTATTCATCCAATTTAAAACAAATATTCTGAAAGATTAACGTTCTATGAAATGACGACAGGAACGGTAGATATTGATAAATTACAGTGAGTGAGTGATCAAAAGTTCAAAGGCATTTAAAAGTTAGGACCGGTCATTCTTGGTCACGTTGCAATGGAGGGTTTCTGAGAGCAGCATTTTTTGCCAAAAAAGTAATCAGAGGCAAATCTGGAGGGGTCCGAAACTTTAAAAATCTCGCATGCTTTCTAAAGTTTTGAGTTATAAGCAATCGGTGTGAACACTTAGGACACACTGTATTTTTAATCTCCTCCGGACCTTTAGAAAAATGTTTATATATCGCTCCCGGATGCGTGTAAAAAATGGCCTTTAAAAAAAAGATGGGAGAGATGGAGAGGTATCTAATAATATTAGAATGAATAATATCAAAGAGGAATTCTTTCACTGGTAAAAAGCGCGAGGGGGAAGTTTGCAATAACAAAAGAACTCATTTACATAGCATTTGTAGTGTAATTTATTTTTAATTTTCTCACCTTGGAGTTGAGTAGGAAAAGAAATATAAGGCAAAAGTCAAATTGTGGAGTTTCTACTTTCCCCCCTCCTGCTATTTTAATACGAACACCTCCAGCAAAATATAAATGACTCCGGAAACAAACAGACTGTATTTATACAGGCGCGCAAAGAAACAGGTTCCAAAAAAATCTAATACCCTCGAAAAAATCAGGCAACTTGACGCCTTTTGTCAAGGCTGAATTAAATCATGAATTTGTGCCCTGCAATACACAGCGTGCGAGAAAAGTCCGGGAACACCTGTTTTTCTGCCGAACGAAAAAGGATAACGAGTTGCAGTTTTCTCTATTGTTATTCAGTGTATAATAAAGAAATTTAATTTCAGGGGTGACAACTTATTTGCCCCGATGATCACCAAATTTTAAATAGGACTACCACATTTGCGATGCCTTTTTGGAAAGACCATAAAATAACTAGTCCATTGCAAAATATTTTAGATTTCTATCGCAATTATTTTAAAAGTTACAAGCTTTCATCCAAGTTGTGACATTACAAAGAAACAGCATTTATTATATTGTTTTATTAAATTCAATAATGATCCTTTGGAATCGTCAATAAAAAAGTACCCCCATTCAGAATTTGATATTTGAGTGTCGTGTTGAGCACTTTTCCCACTTAGCGTTGACCAATTTTGATAATGTTTAGACCGTAGATCCCATTGGTAGGGTTGTTGCGATATTGGTCTTTATGCGATATCCGATATCGATATATTTCCGGTATCGATATCGCAATTTTATCGCAAAGGAAATATCGATATCGGCAATTTCAAAAGATATCGGTTCGGATTCTAGTTTTAAAAGTTATGATGTGAGAAATGAAGCTTAATTTAAACTTTGCTAGCTAACTTTACTGTACGGATTATGAAGTAAAAACCGTTCTCAATATGAATATAATCTCTGCAGCTAAAAGAGAAGCTAATAGAATAATTTCCACAATCCTCTGATAAGAAGAACTCAATAAAAATCGATGATCAATTTGTCAACCAGACTAAAGATAAAAATAATAACAAAGAGCTGCTGGAGATGACCATTGAATAAAATAGGGGACGATGTGTCAATCCATTTTATACAACACAAAGGATCTGGTATGCTTTAGGACTAGTACCCTTTCTATGACATTCTGATTCAATATCAATATTGACATTTTTCTTCCGATATTATCGAATCCCTGATATTGATATAAATATAGAAAATTTCGAAATAAAACATCGATATTTATCGATATCAATTATATCACAACATCCCTAACCATTGGGAGTCTAATTGTGCGCTCAATTTTTGGATTTAACCGTACATTATACCGTACCGTCAAATTTTGGGAGGGCGTGATTTTTATTTTTAGCCAGTACAATAATAAACCCATGTGTCACATTTTCAATTTTTTTTATTAATTATTTATTATAACCAATCAAATATTCAAAGAGTTCAAAAATTGCCAGGTGTTCAAAAGATAAAGACAGTCGGTCCTTTTGGAACAAACTATATACACACATTACCCTCTTGACACCTGAAAATGAATAGCGTCATCTCAGCCGTCTTTGAGGAAATATAAAGGATGTTGTGGAGGTGGGAAAAACTTTTAGAATATTCATTCTTAACTATTGTGACGTCACGTCTCTTTATATTTTATGAAAATTGAAAGCAGCATTGAAGGAAAAGGAAGGGATGATGATGAAGACGGACGGACTTGTCTGTCAAGAAAGAGATAAGATGTTACCCATTCAATTCTAAGCTAAGTAGGTATCTGCGAGTAAACTATGTCAAGATGGCTGAAAGTGTGCGACAAAACAAAGAGCAAGTTGGTGAGTGTACCTCCAAACTGCAATATTTAATCTCACCAACTTGAGTGCGTGAACAAAGATGATAATGAGAAGGCATTAAGAAGTCAAAAGAAAAGAATGGATTAATGGAAGACAAAAGAAGTCAGTCAACTGAAACGAATGAATTCTAGGAAAATGTTCGGAATCAAAGTCGGAGCGATGGAAACTCGTATGGAACCCGAAGAGGTATACATACGAAGAACGATCCATCTGGGGGATTAAATGTAAAAGAGGAAGATGTAATAGGTGCCAGTATTGTTTAATACTAAATTGGCCAAAGATCGGACAAAAGAAGCATTCAACTAAGCAGTGAAGTGACGGCAACTTATTCCCGCTGACCGTGAGCTCAAAGTAATGCACTGTCACGTACCAGTCAAAAAATTTCCTTGCTGGTCAAGTATTTTTTTAAATTTTGCTGGGTGGATCACTTACTGCTCAAGACACTATCAATGTTTTACTGCTTAGTGTGAATGGTCCTCTAACAGTCAGTAAAACATTCATTCCTAATGGATACCACTTGAATGTTGAAAAATTTCAAATAACATTACATCTAAAACTTGACATACTAGTAGTTCTCTTTAAGAGACTTCACATCCCATTCAGAAACAGGGCAGGGCTGAAATAGCTCACTGAAAAAAATAGGAGAACATGAGAACCTTTTTCCCTACTCTACCCTTCCTGCCTTATACGACAGTAACGAGAGTCTTCTTCTTCAAATTCAACTTTTCCGAAATCTATTTGGGGTCGGCGCTGTTTTCCTTTTCCCGCTATGATCCAAACCTTTATTCGTTACCTGCTCTCTTTAGCTGTAAATCTTTCCTGGTAGGGTAACCCTATAGCTTGATTTGCGTTAAAGGCTGGATGCCCTTCCTTACACCAAACCTTCTGTATTAAGACGGAGCTTAGGACAGTCGCCTAATGAAGTCGGAATGGATCCACCGAGTGGATCCATTCCGAGAGTAACGACCCCTTAATTGACTAAACGAAGTGAAGTAAAGTTTTATCAACACGATTTTTCTTCAACCGTCTATTTAGTTTTCGTTCCACGATAACTCTCGAGTCCCAGGCAGGTCGTTTTTGATGAAAATTGGTATGGACATTTGGGCCTTATTGGGCAACCCGAGGCCTCATGGTTGTCATTTTATCTGATTGAAGTCTACACTTCAAAAAAGAAAATGTATAAGCGAGGCACCGGTCAAACGTTTTTCTTTACACGGCGGTTGAAAAACTTAATTCAATCTCCCCTTAAGGCTCAGACCTAGCCTGTCAAGACTATCTCAGCGCACACTTCTAAGTTCTCAGTTCATTTTCTACCATTATCAGCCGCTGTCAGTTGCAACGCAGTCACAAATAAATATGTATTTCCATTTCAAACATTTTTGTCCTGCAAAGGAATTTTAGACACGGATCTGCAGTGACGATTATTTTTACCAAGCAACTCGTCGAGTTTGCATGATCGACAGCAATTCGTTTTTTTTTTTCAGTTTCATATTATAAGTTTAGTTTTTTCTTTATAGCAGTGATTCCTAAAATGAGAAGCACCAACCAAAGAGGGACGTATAGTCAACCACTTGAAACACGCAGTATTAACTAAAATATCTGATATGATCTGCTCTGGCACACAGAAAGCGAACTCTCCGCAGCGAAATAAAATAAAAAAATAGAACGCGAACGGTGACAGCACTGTGACGGCGAACCAGGGCCCAAATTTAACCAGTTAACTTGAAGGTAGTCACAGTTTTTTTCCTCATTTTATTCTGCAAAGGCCATCGTCTTTGGGCAATGCATACATTTTTTCCTATGTTATTCGCTAATCCGATTAATTCTGTTTCTATATCTCCGTTGGGAAGCATTTGCGGACATAGGCTCAGAGTGTTTTTGAGCCCTGAATGGACGGTGAGCTTGTGCAACAGTATATCGCAATTTTCCTAAATGTTTTTGTAAATGATGAGCACGATACTTTTCTGACTTCAAACCGGGCCGCAAAAAAGAAGGTTGGCAATCCCTGCTTCTTAAAACCGACAGTCACAAGTTCTTCATTGAAATTTATTCTTCTGTTTCCCCATGGAATAGAAATACGAGTTATGAAAAGTTTTTCCCTGTCCGTCCTATAGCTACTATTTTTTCGAGCTTTGGATTAGCATCATGCTTGTTGTTCGATTATGGTGCGTAGTATTAAGTAGAACAGTCAAAGATATCAAATCCTTTTGGAGATGCAAAAATCAAGTGGGCCACGTACCCATAATTTCAATGATTCCGTTAAGGAGCATTCACACTAAGAAGTGACAGTGATTGCCTCGGTGGCTCAGTGGTTATGGACTCATCGGTGAACAGGAGGGCATGGGTTCAATCCCCAGCAGAGACATGCAGGATTTTGTCCTCATTAATTTGAATATTTGACCACATAAAAATAGAGCTCCGCCTCGTCTGGTGGTAACCTGCCACTCAATAGTCTATTTTTTAGTGATAATGTCGTGACATTGATTCCCGCTGAGCTCATAGTCATGTGCCCGCCTAGCCTGGAACAATATTTTTAGTTTTGCCGGGCGGATCATTTGCCGGACACGGCACTATTACGGACACTACCAGGTGTGAATGCTGCTTTAGGGTTGATCAAATAAATACTCGATTGTATGTAGAATTCGATGAATGAAATGAATATTCGATTGTATGTAGAATTCGATGAATCAAACGAATATTCGATTATATGTAGAATTCGAAGAATCAAATGAATATTCGATTGTATGTAGAATTCGATGAATCAAATGAATATTCGATTGTATGTAGAATTCGATGAATCAAATGAATATTCGATTGTATGTAGAATTCGATGAATCAAACGAATACTCGATTGTATGTAGAATTTGATGAATCAAATGAATACTCGATTGTATGTAGAATTCGATGAATCAAATGAATATTGGATTGTATGTAGAATTCGATGAATCAAACGAATACTCGATTGTATGTAGAATTTGATGAATCAAATGAATACTCGATTGTATGTAGAATTTGATGGATATTTCGAAATGAAATGAAAAATGAAGCCAGCGTCTATGGCACGTTCAATCACTGAGGTTAAGCAACGTCCAGCGAAGTTGTACCATGTGGGTGTTCACGTGGATTCGCGGCATCGTGATGCCAGGTATTTTTCCAGCCCAACCCAGGCTGGGTGAGGTCAATGTGGGTAGCTCGTTTGCAAGTTTCCAGCGAATGGAGGTTAAACCCCCGTCTCAAATGACCAATAGATGTTAAAGAGACGTTAAGCAAGATTTTAAAAAAGATGAAAAATGCATGGTTAGATTTTATTTAAAATTGGCCTTAAACGGGATACTATGTCAAGTAACAGGTAAATCTATTAAATACCTTTATCCTCTGTACAACTGATGTACAGTATCATAAGTCAGTTGAAAACATAGTTAGTTTTTAATTTTATAGGTAATCTTTTCGTTTTTTTGAACTGACGTAAATTATTAAAAACTTTAAACCCCCCACAGGTTCGTTCCAGATATTTTTAGAAAAATAAAATGGCCGCGAAGTTCGGGTGGAACTTTATGGACACCCTGTATATTATTACCTATTACTTTTTCATTTTTCGACTATACGTATTTTTTTGACAGGTATTCTAATATATTTTTTTTTATATGTGTTCTAAATTATTTACTATTTTTTTCAGGTTTTCTAATTTAAGCAATATTTTTTTGCAGGTTTAATAATTATTTATCAGTTATTCTAATTTCTTTATTATTTTTTCAGGTATAATTTTATTGTAATGTGTCAACAAGCACAACGGTTGTTGAACACAATACACATTATGATAATAATAATTCATCCAATAGTAGTGCTGATTTCACGAAATTTCATTTAAATCTAAATTAGCATTCAGAAACTGTTGCAAAAGTCACGAAAATACATTAGACAGACGCCAACGAAACAACATGGCTATCACCAGCTGCTAACATTGACCCGCCCTTATTGAAAACCCCTATATATCAGTCGAGAAAGCTTTGCGAAAGTTTAGCTTGCGACATTCCATCGGAGCAAACAAACATGATTTTACGTTCTCAGTATTCTTTGATAATAGTGGAATTCAAAACTAAACGTCAATTATGGGTTATGTTGCATTACTTACATAATGACTCTCTCACTCCACACAGGTGAGCTAGTCGGCCGGTGGCGGCGGTTATCATTTAGAGGTAAGGGGCCCCTCTTGAAAATTAGGGGACCTAAGTTTCAAGAGTTTGAGGTGTGCAATAGTCCTAACTAGTGGACGCAGCACCTGGAATTCCGAAAGGAAAGGCCGCCACAATCAATAATAGGGGACCTACATTTTTTTTCCTACAGATCTCCTCTAGCAAATTTTAGGGGGGGGGGGGCTACTNTTATGGGGGGGGGGGGGCTACTTACAAATAAATGGAGACTGGGGTATCGCCCCTTCAACCCCGTTTACGTATAGCATAACACTATGCTGTACGTAGTTTGAAGGGTCCCCTGAAGGAACCCTTGAAGGACATAACTCGGAGTATATCAGCGGTCTTATGCTAGTGAGAGATCTTAAAACCCCTACGGATCCCCTTCTTAATCCTTGTCTTCTTCGAGCCCCCCCCCCCCCACTGTAGTTGACCACCTGTCTGTATAATTATTATTTTACCTTATACGGATGCTATATGTAATTTAAGGAGAAAGTTTATATTACAAAACAAACAGATAACCTTTACCCGTGCTTTGCTACGATTCTTATAGGACAAAGGCGACTGACACACAAATTTCTGATTTATATATATTAGACTAACATATTCGCCACGCGCTTATAAAGCGCAAACTCAGTTAGAATAACGACTGATTTATAAATCAACGTAGCACCCCACTTTGGCTAAACCTAGAAACTAATAACGCGGATCCCTTTAACAATGTAACGAAAAGAGAAAGAATCAAAAGCTCTGTCGGAATCTCAATAAACAAATCCTTCTAGCGGTACAATTGAGCTATGTAGCTCAAACAATATATCTGGCGGATAGAACAATTTGGAACAGATAATATATTCTAATGTATCTAATCCAAAATAAAACAAAAGAATGTCGAAAATTCAATTAGAAACGAATTATAAAAAAAAACGGGGTTTATCAGTACAGCATTTCATCTAAGGTGCTCGAGTTAAAACTTTTTACAACATGGCGGTACCACAATTCTGATTGATTTTTGTATCGAAATGAGAAAGTTGTTGTATTAAGCCGGTAGATTTGTAACTAGCTGTTGGTTCAAATCTAGCATGAACTTTTATTTGTTCTAAGCTTACAGCTCACACAGGGCATTACCCCAGTCACACAGGGCATTACCCCGTGTTGTTAAATATTATGTAAATATAATATATACTAAACGCCTCTAGGTTACGAAATTGTCACTCAGTTGAAAGCAACTGAGCTGCTGAGGCTTTTATACCAAAAACCAAATTACATGGGTTTAAATTTAGATGGTGATCTATAAAACAAATGGTATACAAATGAGGTAAATAGTATGTAAATATAATATACCAAACGCCTCTAGGTTACAAAAATTGTCACTCTTCCTAATGAGCTGCTGAGGCTTTTATACCAAAAACCAAATTACATGGGTTTAAATTTAGATGGTGATCTATAAAACAAATGGTATACAAATGAGGTAAATATTATGTAAATATAATATACCAAACGCCTCTAGGTTACAAAAATTGTCACTCTTCCAAATGAGCTGCTGAGGCTTTTATATCAAAAACCAAATTACATGGGTTTAAATTTAGAAGGTAATCTAAAAAACAAATGGTATACAAATGAGGTAAATATTATATACCAAACGCCTCTAGGTTAAAAAAATTGTCACTCTTCCAACTGAGCTGCTGAGGCTTTTATACGAAAAACCAAATTACATGGGTTTAAATTTAGATGGTGATCTAAAAAACTAATGGTATACAAATGAGGTAAATATTATGTAAATATAATATACCAAACGCCTCTAGGTTACGAAATTGTCACTCTTCCAACTGAGCTGCTGAGGCTTTTATACCAAAAACCAAATTAAATGGGTTTAAATTTAGATGGTGATCTAAAAAACAAATGGTATACAAATGAGGTAAATATTATGTAAATATAATATACCAAACGCCTCTAGGTTACAAAAATTGTCACTCTTCCAAATGAGCTGCTGAGGCTTTTATATCAAAAACCAAATTACATGGGTTTAAATTTAGAAGGTAATCTAAAAAACAAATGGTATACAAATGAGGTAAATATTAT
>CM022881.1:8352480-8380665 GCA_012654025.1 Pachypsylla venusta
CTTTCGCGGAAGTTTTCCATGACTCTCGTCAGCATACCAGCATCAAATTGGATGATTTCTTCCAAAATTGCCTGCTTTAACTCTTCAATGGTCCTAGGGAGTAGGGCGATGTTTGAAGACCTCAGCCTTCAGGAAGAAGTCACAGGGACTCAAATCCGGCGAGCGAGGGGCCCACGAAATGTCATGCCGTAAGGAGATCACGTGACCGGGAACATGTCCTAGAGAATCTCACGAGAACGATTGGCTGTATGGCCGCAGCCCCATCCTGCTGGAACCAGAAGTCCTCTATGTTGTGCTCTTCCCCGTATTCCTCAAGCTTTGGACGCAAAAATTCCTCTAACATGCAGCAGTATCGTTGGGACGTCACGGAAACTGTAACGCCACCTTTCTAAAAAAAAAGTAAGGGCTTATGATGCCAATGGCGGACACGGCGCACCAAACCGTAACCTTTGGGCTGTAAACTGGTCTCTGTTGAAGCTCTTGAGGGTTTTCGGGTGCCAAGTTTTGCCTATTGACGCTGCCCGACAGGTGGAAATGTGCTTCGTCGCTCGTCCATAAAACTGCAGTGGGTGGCACTTCCTCAAGAATCGCTTTGCAACAATCCCGTCGTCTGCCCCAGTCAGCCTGGCACAATTCATGGACCATAACAATCTTGTACGGGTGTAACTTGAGGTCGCAGTGTAAAATTCGTCTCAAGGTTCTGTCTGAAATTTGAAGAACAGCCGCATGTTTCCGCGCAGAGAGAGCGCTTTGGGGACTGCACAATGAATTCCTCACTCACTCATACGATGCTTTCAGGGGTCCTCTACCATTTTAACGAGCCTTTCTGTTTCAAACCTAAAGCTAATGACGTGGTCCTAAAGTTGTGAACCCAACTCAAAATTGTTTTTCGACCAGGAACTCGATCTGTGGATTGCAAACCATACCTTGTGCGGAACGCCCTCTGAGTGCCTATGATGGATTCACTTTTTTAAAAAAACACCTCGACAACGAACGCACGACGCTCACGTGACCAAATTATTGCGACAACTAAAAACTAGATGTCATTTCGTGTTGAATATTACAAACCCCTCGCTCCCTCCACTATCACTTCCCTTCCCACGATTTTTTGAAATGTGGGAAAACTGTATAATCCAATAAAAAATCGTTTCCAACACCGTGTCCTCTACATCGCACACCGTCAGCGGCACATTTGCACTTAGTGGCATACGTCAGACAAAAGAATTTTTTATTCGTTTTTTTTGGGCTTCTTCGTACCTTGAAATGAAAAATATCATAACATATTGAGGGGGTATTTTTTTTCTTGACGTTGCTGCTGTACCATTGCAATACATGACACTCCGACCCTGATAATAGGTGATTTTTTTTTTTTTTTTTATTCATTAGCTTACTTAATTATTTTTTAAAGAGATCTTTCAAATACTATCCTTGTCAAAAGCAATCTGTTGAAAAGTAATTAAGAAAACTTTATCCTGTCCGAGTTATCTTAGACCACCCAGTGTATATTTTCCCATAAAATTTTAGGTAAAGATAAAGCAATCAGGGTTGCGTCGATCATACATTGCATTATTTGATGCTAATAATGATGTAGGCATATTATATGGAACAGCAAACTTTTGTTTTTGGAGAGAAAAGGGTTGGTATATAAAAACTTTAGCAATCTTATTTCCCCGAAGAATTCAAATGAAAATACACTTTGCACACCGTGCAGGGACGTTGTATGAAAAGAAGATAATATGTGTATGTGTGTATAGAGAAAAAAAAAGGTGGTGTGTAATTAATGTAGCTCCCTTTTTTTAGGGGTGAGAGGTTCCCCCAATCCCCGGTCTCCCAATAGAGCTAATAATATTATAGGAATTTTAGCCTTTTTATGATATTATCCTGTAATCCTTTAGTATTTAAATTGTTTCCTCTTTTGTAATAAAATAATATGAGTTATATTACTAGAATAAATTGCACAACACTTTTGGTACATCGGATATTACACCATTTCCTAATGACAGGCTAGTAGCAAGTATACAGTATGTCACAAATATCCTGCCCGGTGCCTGAAACATTTGAATGGCTTGCATTTCTAGGAACAGGACCATTCGAGTGGTAATGTTAAAATCCGGGTTCAACCTTTAAGTAAAATTTAGGTTTCTTAAAAAAATTAAATTAAATGGTACCAATTTTATTTTTAAATGTAAAAGATTAAATACAATAAGCAATAAATGCCTTCTATTTTTTTCAAAAAACATAATCAGGGGCTAAATAGAAGGATCCAAATTTAAAATTTGTTATACCCCGTATAAAGGATACCATTTCGATTTTTGGAGTAAAAAAAACTTCTGGTTCAAATGGAATCAACTCTTTGGCTTTATTCCTATTTTTGTCATTTTTCACAAATCCTGCCGACGGTAAAAGCTAAGAGTTTGGTGCCCATTCATATCAACTTTAGGCATTAAAAGCGTTCCGACATTTTTGTTTGAAATCAATTTTAAAATATCTTCTTTTTTTATTGTATATAAGGAAAGTCATGTGACGTTCACACCAGATATTTATATACCCTGTTTTTCTCTTGCATACAAAATTATAGGAATATATTTAACTTTTAAAGGAAATATTACACATTATTTCAAAAATTACCTTCCCAAAGAAAACCAATTTTAATTTTTTGAAACAAATCAGTATGAAAAATATAATCTCTCAAAGGTATCATATATCAATTAAAAAATGTTCAAAAGAGAGCTTTCAGGTAAGGGACGAAGAGAAGATTTCAAAAAAGAAAATAATATATGGGGTGTCGGTAGAACCAAGTTCCAATTTAGGATATGGTTGTAAAGTGAGGTTTTGCACCCACACATAAAGTTCAGTTTATTACTTTTAGCAAAGGCAATAACAATAACAAAGATCCTTTTTATTCACAATCTAGCTTGCAAATAATTTATCCCAATGATGTACATATATATACACGGTGGAACAGCTTTTTGTAACAGCAAGTTTTCTCCAAAGGTGTTCGAATCTTCGAAAAAAGAAAAAACACGTTCATTTTTTATGCATTTTTTCATACAGGGTGGACTATAAATACCTAAAAACGGTTTCATCATTTGATTTTTTAATGATGAAAATATCAAAAAAGGCATTTTTTTTGTTACTTTCGATTTCGTACAGGGTGGACTATAAGTACCTAAAAACGGTTTCATCATTCGATTTTTTAATGATGAAAATATCAAAAAAGGCATTTTTTTTTGTTACTTTCGATTTCATACAGGGTGGACTACAAGTACCTAAAAACGGTTTCATCATTCGATTTTTTTAATGATGAAAATATAAAAAAGGCATAGAAAATTTTTGAATACATCTTTTCAATACATTCAAGAAATTAGTCCTTCGAAAGAAAAAAATAAGGAAAAGAGTACACAGACGATTTTCATACGAAAAATTTACCGAACATCTTTTCAAATTTTTGGCTCAAAGCATAAATCAAAACAGAAATCCTCATTTCCGCAGTCCACTCACAAATAAATTTGAAGTGCATGAAGTTCGCACAGGAGATAAATACAAATTACTAGAGAAGAGGTAGAAAACAATTTCACGCAGAATTCCAAACTCTTCTCAATTTTATTCCTCTACAACCCTGAACAAGCTCCGATTTTATTTTCTTATGTTTATCAATTATAATACCTAACCCTTTCTTCCGCACTCGCCTGTTTTTCAGAATTTATTATCTTTCATAACAAAAACTTCAAGACAGTACCTACAAAGTATTACAAGTTGTACAGAAAGTTTTAGTAGATCTAGAAAGAAACATCAGAATCAAAGCCGAGTATGGACCTTCCACACTGCGATTTAATAAAAAAACAATTCAAACACTTTTTAACACACGGATATAATCAGATCACTTCATTTGCAGGAAGAAGGTCACTGTGACCTGTGACACTTCCTCAACATTTCACGTGGCTATATTTCAATGGAAAGATAAAAGTACTTAAACAATAAGAAAAAAATTAGATGGATTAATCAAATTTGGAATCAGTTGTTTTGAAAATATATGGGTATACCAAGTTTCCACATGCGCCGTGTACATGACGATTTTTTTATTTATTTATATTCAATGTAATTTTTTTTTTGTTATAGTATACAAAGGGTTCGACCCGTCAATGAATATATTATTTATTTATTAAAAAAAAAAAAATTACATCGACATATTCATGACGGTGTAAAAATGTCCAAAAATGAGAACTTCTTGTCGTAGAAACTGTGGGCGTTGAAAGATCTGTGAACACTAGCATAACCTAGTACTAGCATAACTGTTAATACTAGCACAAGCTCACCGAAGAATTATATTGCACAAGTTTTGGTTACCCCGGCTCATTTTTTAAAAAAATGGTATATCCAGTCATCTGGGAATAAATAGTAGAAATTTTGATTTGGTTCGAATGCTGTCTAATCAAATTAAAATAATAATTTAACCAATGAGCAACACCAACAACCAAAGTCTGCTTAACTAATTAAAATAATATTTTAACCAATGAGCAACGTGAACAGCCGATGGCTGCTAAATCTAATTAAAATAATAATTTAACCAATCAGCAACATAAACAACCAAAGTCTGCTTAACTAATTAAAATAATATTTTAACCAATGAGCAACGAGAACAGCCGATGGCTGCTAAATCTAATTAAAATAATATTTTAACCAATGAGCAACGTGAACAGCCGATGGCTGCTAAATCTAATTAAAACAATATTTTAACTAATGAGCAACGGCAACAGCCGAATAAGACTGACAAATCGAATTAAAATAATGTTTTGACCAATGACCATATGAGCGGTATGACCAATGACCAAAGGCTGCCAATGAGCAGTATATTAACTATTTGAAATAACAGTTGCACAATGGGGTTTACCCATTGAAATTGAATAAATATTTGCGTGTATTTACAACGTCAATCTGAAAGGTCTGACATTGAACGGTTTTCCGTACCATTTATTTTACAATATTAAAATTTGTCAGGATGAAGCGTATTCTTGCTGGTAAGCGTTTTGTTTTGAAAGTTAATATTTTTAGCACTTAAAATTTACATGTTATTCAGAGATTTAAACAAAAGTATTTTTTTTTTTTGAGTATTATGAAACATTTGGTATTAGTAGATATTATGAAACATGTGATATCTTTATTGGGCGAGAAGAGAAGTGATATTAGACAGAATAAAGTGAAAAGCGATCTTGGGTTGACCCCTTTTTGGATCTAGTATGTCTAAATTTAAGTTCTCAGAATTCCCAGAGATTCTAGAAAGATAACCAGAAAATATAATTTAAATCGTACCTATATGTACGTAAAATAAATTTTAATAAATCCAATTTACGTTTTGTTGAATAGGATGAAAACACAATTTCGTGTGTGCAGGTGTGTTAATACTTTTTGTTATCCAATCAAAAATTCTGAAAAATTTTAGACAAGCTCCTGTGCAATCACATTTTGCTCTTGAAAGACAAAAAGCTGAGAGGATTCCATCTTAAAATTTTAAAAAAATATGTTTGCGAGGCTTTTGGATTCAAAATATTGAAAAATAGGTTAATCCTATGTTAAGAACTAAATTGAGAAGAAGATAAACAGAATAGAGCCATTTATTAGTTTTTGTAACCAAGATCGATTTTGAATGCAACGGACCTCGTAAGATACCCCTCACAGGATAACATCTAACATCTAATGAAGAGAAAATACTATACCTTCATTTGACTATCTATTATCTGACTCACTTGTATAAGACATATCAAAAAGACCGAGGAAAACACTATATTTTGGTTCGTCTAAGTGCTAAGAAGGAAAACTAAAGAAACAAAAACCACAGAAACCAAAAATCCTGAGAAAATCACTCCAAAAGTACAATACACTAAATGAATTTCAGTTCATATCCGAGCTGAGAAACAAAAACCAAAGAATCAAGAAATTCTGAAAGAATCACCCCACAAGAACAATACACTAAATGGAACTCGTCGCAGGAACAAAGTGATGATTAAAAAGCACAGAACAGGAAAGCCAGCTTAGTTGTTGATGAAAAGTCATGCTCCTTTATAAATATAACAGAGAACTTTATTTTTATCTTTTCCCACAACAATAAAATTATAAAAACCAATACAAAAAAAATTGAAAAATCTGAAACTCTCGGATTAGTACGAGCAAGTTATTTTTGTCTTCTTTCCTTTTTGTATATTTTCGATTCGATGTGGATACAGAAAAGATAAGTCAACGTACCGTGAAAAACTGTGAGAAGAAATATAAACTTATTTAAGTAACATACAACATCAGTATTTTCAAAAAGTCCCCACAGATTTGAAATAATGCTAGATTAAGGTGTTTTGAAATCATATTTGAGATGAATCACTCTATAATTTAACATCTCTATAATTTATAACAAAACAAAATTGCAACCGGTCAAAGCTTGAAATTTTAACACCTATAATTTCGGAAACGTGCTAATATGTTACCAATTGGTGTTTTTTTTCCACAACCAGAAAAAAACCGCAAAAACGGCGGTGCCTGTAGTGACGCTCTTATACATCGTACAGATAAATTGCGTGATCAGATATTTCAGGAAATTCTACCAACCATCATCTTTTTTGTATAGACTATTCTTTAACGTTCGGTATTAGTTTTGGTGACAAATAGGGGTGTGAGGTTTTTAATTTTTCTAAAAAAACTTCTGCAATTGAGTACGATGAAGTTACCTGAAAATACTATATTTTTTCGTTCATTGTACCATATTATTTATATAAAATAACATAAAATGTAGGAGTTAGATTTCTACAATTCTTTATTCCAACTTCTTCTTCGTCTTAAGGAGGGTTTTATTATTCGCGCACCATTTAACTTTGAAAAATTACCAAAGTTCAAGACGTAAGATACTTTCAGTTATGTGATGGAAAAATAATAAGGGAGCTCAAAAAATCGAATGAGATAGGTGATGATCCAATTAAGATACTTTCAGTTATGTGATGGAAAAATAATAAGGGAGCTCAAAAAATCGAATGAGATAGGTGATGATCCAATATTAGACTAAACAATCAAAATACCTTCTGATCCACATAAAATATCTTGGGATACATAGTAATTCTGCACGTTTATAACTTCCGGAGAAAGACTTGAGAGAAAAGGGATGGAAAGAGAACCGAAGACTCTTATGTACTCTTATGTAGTATTAAGAGAAGCAACGAATATATATATATATATTGGTGTGGGAATCGATTGAACAGCAATTGGAAGATACGAAAGTGGTGAGGAGATTGAGTGAATGATATTCTGCAAGAAATGCACGTTGAGAGCAATACAAATATGGGAGGACATAGCCCAAGATCGATCTAAGTAGAGCGGGATAATGTCTAACGTTAAGGTTCCCTTATGTACTCCATAATATTCTCTTGAGGAAGTCAAGTAACATTAATTTGTATTGATTTTTTCAACGGGTGCAATACTATAGTTACATTATAGTTGGCGTGTCAAAACTTATGAGACGACATAATTTACCCAAAGGAGGAAAGCCGTTTTTATCAACGAGGAAAAAGTTCTGCAGAGATAGAAATTATGGAAACAAGGGACAACCATGAGTAACGATACATAACTGAAAGCACTATAAGTAGAATTGAACCGAATCATTAGAACTGTAGTAACAAAAACCTTGATAACAAAAAAATCAAAGCAAATTATAGAAACATTACCTATAAGGAATGTTTGCAGACGCAAAATAGTCTTACGAAATACTTGCTCCATGTAACAAAAATATATATATATATATATATCTGCTGGTCCTTGGTGTTGGAATCCTAGTAACCCTGTAAGATTTGTTACAACCAAATGTTAAATCGATCTACTTTTCTCATAGTTTAACTTTACAAAAGTTCAAGACATAAAAACAAATAATAAAGAAAAAACGTGCTGTGGAGGGGGATATAGAATTCTAATCATGGGAAATGTAACCAGGTAAAGAGATTGTGGCGCCAAAACTATTTATGAATATTTCAACCAAGAAAACGTTGTAGGAAGGTTTTAATAACGAAAAGGGTTTCTAAAACAATTCTGGGGAAAGTTTCTCTACAATATCAAGGACAGGCTTCTCAACATCTGCCGGAGAGGGTTTCTCAACATCTCCCTAGGCAGGGTTAGGGAGGAATTCTCAACAATTTTCTAGTGATTATTTCTCAACAACTTCTCTGGATTCTCGGGTGACCACAAATTTCTGGGGAGGGTTTTTCAATTTCTAGGAAGAGATTTGGAGAAATCATTTCGAAAGATAAAATTTGCACTACCAATTTCATAATAATTTCATCAAAAGAAATTTAATTTCGATCAATTCTTCCTTAGACGTAGTTTACAAGAAGAAGTCTAAATTTTCTTGTCTCTTGCATCTTCTATAATCAACTTTTTCAGCTCCTATCTCTTCGTAGACGTTTTTAAATAACGACTTTATAATTCATAGCTATCGGGCAATGTTCAAAGTTCTTCCATTTTCTTCATCTTCCGTTTTATGCTGAGAATGAGTTTTCTTGAGTTTATTATCTTTTTTTTTTCTTATATTATTGCCTTTTACTTTAATGACATTTATCATGTCCACTGAGAATTAAAAAAAGAAAAACATCTTGTCTGCCAGCAATGTTTTTGTGTCTTTTGTCATTAAAATGAAATCTGACTGTCTTGCCCTTTATTGGCCGATAGCCATTTTTTCCTACACTTCTTGCTCTTGTTTATTTATTATAGTGAGTGTATACACTGATATACGATCAGTATTACGAAGAAGCATGCATTGTGTAGTTCAAGTAACCCAATAGTGCAATAAAATAGCGTTCAACCTTTATGTGTTAGAAAATATTTTACATACCAGTACACAAGCACTACCGATTCCACAATCAATCCATCAAAAGTAATAATTTATTTTCGATTCTGAATTGAGGAATGGATCGAAAGTGACGCATGTTTTTGGTATTACCGCTTCTTACAAAATGGTCAAGAAAAGCGTTCTAAAAATAGATATAAAACACGCCATTTCCAACAAAAAATAGGGGCTCAATTACAGTCCGTTTTGAGTTGTTTTCCCCAAAACTTTCAATGCCAAATAATTAAAACGGAACCACAAATTGAACTTTTTTTTTCTTTTCTGATTAAATATTTTTCTTTGCCATTAGCAGAAACGTTATAAAAGTGTTTTCTATAAGGTACGAGAAACAAAACAACTATTTTGAAAACCAAGCACATAGTTGCAATCATCATCAATGTTTGTGACGTTTTTCTTGACTACCCTGTAAAAAAAAAACTTTTCAAGGAAATATTTTTTTGAATCCACATTATATATAATGGTTAGTAAAGATTTGGGAGCTCTTTTCTCCAAATTGCAGCGAGAGGGAGAGAAAAAATTGAAATATATTTCAAGATGGTGAATTTTTTCTTTTGTTTCGCATTTCGTAGAGTAATTTCTTTTGTTTCTATGCAAGTGATGATTGTTTCCCTCTCTTGCTCTTCCGTCATTAGAATTTATGTATAAATATGGCAAAATAAAATCCAATCATTTTACAGGGAGTCACTTTTGCATTGTTCAAATTGTATTAATGGTATAAAAATCCTTATTAAGCTGATATTAATGAATTGTATAAAATGATACTCTACTGTATTGGCATTACACACCTTAATTCAGAACTTCCAGCTGAAAGCGGACGTTTTCTAAAGGACTATTTTTTTAACCTGCGAAAACCGAGATAGTTATTTGAGAATAAAATAAAAGTAAGGATACATTAAGTATTTTAACTACCAGAAGTTTTGTTTTACTTGACATAATATTCTAATTTAACATTTCAATGTAAAGTAGGTAGGTATACTTACTAAATTAAATTTGATAACCAATAAATATGAAGACACTTACCTGAAATCACAAAAAAGATATTTACCAATTAGGAACAAAAGCATTTGTACAATAAGAAGAATTTTCTAAAAAAAATAATTGTACGAGTATATTATATGTACATAGTTAGTACCTAACAAAGAATCTATATATATATGAAAAATAAATACCCCTTCCACCACCTACCTATGTACATAAAAATCATACCATACTCTGCACCCTTGATTTGGCTTTAGTGCACCAGATGATGACGTAACAGATGAAAGCGCTCGTCACTCGTATTTTATTTGTAGTTTGATATAAAAATAATTCTTGAAATCAATATTTCTAAAAAAACTGCATAATAATTTGATCAGGGTTTAGTCATCGTTGACTTACGTAGATTATGAGACAGTCAGTCAGTAGACTCACTGGCCTTATACACACAGTCAGGCAGTATACTCACTGGCCTCCTGAAGGGATAATGGAGTGTTATTTTGAGCCAAGCTGCCCTGCGATTTATAAGAATAGAATAGAAACGAAAAGAATTTTCATTGGCGGAACCACCCATAACTATTTGAAGGAAGTACAAATTCTCAACGCCATTATTTGTATTATGCTCTTACTTTTGTCAAAGTTTAAGTATTAAAATCTTTTTCCCCGTCTATTTATAAAGCTAGTCTTTTTGAAAGGGAAACAGATATACATCTTTAGAAAACGGATTGAAGAAATACTTTCAAATTTCCTCCGTTGACACCAAAAACCAAAAGGACTCGTCTAGGATTATTTGCTAGCAAGACTTTTTACAGTCGTCTTCATAGGAACCATGTGGAATAGTGTGGCAATCATACAACGCTTGCACTCCAAACTCTTGTAGAGTAAATGGAGTGTTATTTTGAACCAAGCTGTCTTCATTTTTTTGCCTGAAATGTTTTTCCTTCTTTTATCCCCCCCCATCCCCTCAGTAATCCAAATATCCGCCACCCACCTAAATAACTCCAGAGATCAATTCTTTTTTTCTTCTATTTAATTTAATTGAAAAAATACGAAACTTTCGAGTTTTTCAATATCTTCACTAGAGATGAGAAAATTAATTTTAGTTTTTTATTTCTCCTTAGATTTTATCTAGACGCATTTATTTTTAAGTTTTTGACTTAAAAATAAGAGTCGACAACTTTTTCATTGTATTCCATTTTCATTTTCTTTCTTAAGTTTTTTCATTTTTAAAATTGATTAAGTGTTGTTAGGAAGCAATGAACAAGTTAAATAGAAATGCCATTAGTCGTAGGAGAAGAACTGGTGATGACAAAGAGTGCGATCTTCATCACGAACATTACCAAAAATGGAATATTTTAGAGAACGAGGATAAAAAAACAGTATAGTTTCCTATACTACCCTCCCGACGAACAGTTGCGAATATAACCATGTTGTATAATATTTGAGATGAAAATACGAAAATCCAGAGCTGACGGTTCTATTCTTTCCCCCGATAAACATTGCCCAATTGAAACCAATAGTGATTTCCAATATTTGAGATGAAATACGAAAATACAAAGGATCTCACCAACATAAATATTTCCTAATAAAAAAATTCTTAGGTGAAGAAGGATAAATCCCTTTAGATCAAAATATAAACTTAAATCAAACCTAATAAAGGATTCCAACTAAAAAGATTCATGTTTTATCGACCATTTCCCGTTTACATTCAGTTCACTTCTGTGAAATAAGCAGAGAAGCGGGCATGATGAGAATGAAGAAGTGTAAGAAACTCACTCTCTTTGTCACTCCTACTTTTCTGTACTCCCTAGAAGTGGGCATGATGAGAATGAAGAACAGTAAGAAACTCACTCTCCTTGTCACTCCTACTTTTCTGTACTCCCTAGAAGTGGGCATGATGAGAATGAAGAACAGTAAGAAACTCACTCTCCTTGTCAATTCTACTTTTCTGTACTCCCTAGAAGTGGTCATGATGAGAATGAAGAACAGTAAGAAACTCACTCTCTTTGTCACTCCTACTTTTCTGTACTCCCTAGAAGTGGGCATGATGAGAATGAAGAACAGTAAGAAACTCACTCTCTTTGTCAATTCTACTTTTCTGTACTCCCTAGAAGTGGGCATGATGAGAATGAAGAACAGTAAGAAACTCACTCTCCTTGTCACTTCTACTTTTCTGTACTCCCTAAATGTGGCATGATGAGAATGAAGAACAGTAAGAGACTCACTCTCCTTGTCACTTCTAGTTTTCTGTACTCCCTTTTTGTAATGAACGAGTCAAAAAAATGATTTTAGTTTGCCTAAATGCTTAGTAATGGCATAAAGAATAGAACAGATAGTGGGGAAACTCATGCAGTTACATGTGAGTAGCCGCTAGAGGGCTTTTAGCAGTAGAATAAAGAACTGTAGGAGGTGAAAAAAAATATTAATGAAAATTTCATCTATGTTCAAGGCTTAAATTAATTTAATTTAAAGATATAATAATATTTGAAATTTAAATTAAAAAGAAAAAATAAGTAGGTAACTATTTAAAATCAATTTCGCGGCCATTGATAAATCAATCAGATGATTTCTAATAACCCTGAAGGATTTGGTACCGGGCAGGAGTAATGCGGCATGAATTTTTGTTATTCATTTTTAACCCAATTAGAGGGGTTAGGAAACATTTTTACGGCATACATCTATTGCCTATGTATAACCGTCTGACATTGACCCATGACGGCCAGGAAAAAAGCGAGTTTAAAAAAAAAATTGATTTTAAAAAAAAACTTGCCACATTGCTCCTCCCCAAACCTGAATGCTCCCGTACAGTTTGATATCACTAGCGCTAGAGTTTCACTGCCACACCGAATCATGGGTTAAATTCAGAGAGTTTCCTCACTTTCTGCTCTATTCGTTATGGTATAATGGCGTGCTTCACCAGAGGTACGAGAAGACAATCCCATTGTAATAAATGTAAAATTCGTTGTTTTTTATTTGAAAGAAAAAAAAAATGGAATCATTATTCAAATTATGAAAAAACAATGCAATAAAATGTAATTGATACTTGAAAATAAAATCAAATTTACCATTCGAAATTCATGAAAAAATTGCAATAAAATGTTATTAATGGATTCATATACAAATTCAATTTGACGAAATGAAAAAAAAAAAAAAAAAAACAATTTTATTAATTAAAATATATTTTGTTGCACAACATCTCTCTNGAGTAACCATGACTGCGAAGATTTTATTTCATGAAATGTTTTTCACGAGAACACAAGCTCAATTTATTGAGCAATGAGGAACGATGATTGAGATCTTATGATTTTATTTCATGAAATGTTTTTCCCGCGAGAACACAAACTCAATTTATTGAACAATGAGGAATGATGATTGAGATCTTATGATTTTATTTCATGAAATGTTTTTCCCGCGAGAACACAAGCTCAATTTATTGAACAATGAGAAACGATGATTGAGATCTTATGATTTTATTTCATGAAATGTTTTTCCCGCGAGAACACAAGCTCAATTTATTGAACAATGAGGAACGATGATTGAGATCTTATGATTTTATTTCATGAAATGTTTTTCACGAGAACGCAAGCTCAATTTATTGAGCAATGAGGAAAGATGATTGAGATCTTATGATTTTATTTCATGAAATGTTTCTCACGAGGACACAAGCTCAATTTATTGAGCAATGAGGAACGATGATTGAGATCTTATGATTTTATTTCATGAAATGTTTTTCACGAGGACGCAAGCTCAATTTATTGAACAATGAGGAACGCTGATTGAGATCTTATGATTTTGTTTCATGAAATGTTTTTCAAGAGAACACAAGCTTAATTTATTGAGCAATGAGGAACGATGATTGAGATCTTATGATTTTATTTCATGAAATGTTTTTCCCGCGAGAACACAAGCTCAATTTATTGAACAATGAGGAACGATGATTGAGATCTTATGATTTTATTTCATGAAATGTTTTTCACGAGAACGCAAGCTCAATTTATTGAACAATGAGGAACGATGATTGAGATCTTATGATTTTGTTTCATGAAATGTTTTTCACGAGAACACAAGCTTAATTTATTGAGTAATGAGGATTTGATTGAGATCTTATGATTTTGTTTCATGAAATGTTTTTCACGAGAACACAAGCTTAATTTATTGAGTAATGAGGATTTGATTGAGATCTTATGATTTTATTTCATGAAATGTTTTTTACGAGGACACAAGCTCAATTTATTGAGTAATGAGGATTTGATTGAGATGTTATGATTTTATTTCATGAAATGTTTTTCACGAGAACACAAGCTCAATTTATTGAGCAATGAGGAACGATGATCTCATTTCCTGAAATGTGTTGTTCACAAAAAAGGGACAATTTGCTACTTTCCGAAAGAAAGAAGAAAAAGAACATTTCTAGTTTTTCGACTTTCTTTTTGGATCAATGCCATAATGACTTTTTTTCTTATTATTATTTCACTGAAAACTTTAAGTAGTTTTTATATCATTTTCTTTATTTCTGAGCTTTTCGTTGTCATAGATTTTCCCTGATGACTAATTCGAAACAAAAAGAAAAGAAATGGGTTGTAATTTCAACAAACTATATGATATGTTTGAGACAACTCGTGTGAACATCACACGACTTCCTTTCTCCAGAATTCAGTCTTATTACGTTGTAAAAAAAAAGTTGTTGTTTTTTATTACATTGGATGTTTTTTATTATATGCTCAGATAAAGCTCACTTCGACTAGAAGACGAATGTGAAAAAACACCGTGCGAACTTTAAGAGGGCCATATTTTTTATTAGTTTCAGTATTTAGTCTAAGAAAATAGGGGAACAAATAAAATTTGATTTCTTGATCTGAAGAAAGAGCATAAGTATTATGTTTTGCAGTAACACTGTACAAAATTAACCAATCAAATTTGTCAGAAGGAAATCGCATGACTCATTTAGATTTCTTCCTTAGTATTTGTCATGCCCCCCCCCCCCAGAAACATGTCAATCACTGCAATATAATTCGGTCAGTAACATAATAAGGCTTTCTTTTTGCGGCCCAACCCAGACTGGGTGAGGTCAATGTTGGTAACTGGTATGCAAGTTTCCGGCGAATGGAGGGTAAAACCCCCGTCTTGAATGACCAATAGATGTTAAAGAAACGTTAAGCCAAATTAAAAAAAAAAAAAAAAACTAATCCATTTTCCTAATTCGCCAGAATTTTTCTCTGATAACATAACAGAGATTCCGATCACCACGCAATGCTTGGTGTCCAAAGACACTTTCTTTCAAAAGAAAGGAAAGAATTCAGTTTTGTTTTGTGTCATCCGATATGAGAGTTAACGTTATGGAACATTGCCAGGTCCTCATTAGTTGATAAGCCCTTCTCTCCTCCATAAGAAACGCTAGCTATTTATCAAGGTGATTACAAGAAATACAACAAGGGCTTCTTGGAAAGAAACTTTTCTAAATTTCTGATTATATAGGTTCAATGTTCTTATACAAAAGCTGATCGTTCTAATTGCTCAATTTGTAAATATTAAAACTATTTAAGGAATCGTAAGATAATCCAGTAGGTATCTACGAATATGGGCGAGTTTTATAATTATCTCAGTGTATTTATAAATTGTTGAAATTGTGGATGACTTTGGCCATATTCATATTCAAAGGTCTTCATATTTTCTCTTCTTCTCCCTACAGATACTAAGAAGATAAGGTACGTTCTTGAGCAAGAAATAATGACGTACGGAATAAGGATTTCGTTTTTATTCTTCTTAATATACAAATCAGAAATTTGTATATATCTATGTGGTAGGGATTGTCGGTTACAATACCAGAGCCCAAACGGTAGCAGATAGCGAAAAATTGATGAGAATGGACCCTCCCCCCAAATCATGGTTTACGACCCTAGGAAAATTACCAAAACTAAAATATATCAAGCCGTTTTCGAGTTACGTCCAAATTCCCAATTTATTCACTAAAATCGGACATTTACAGTCGGATATATTAAATTTTGTCGCGACAACATATCAACTCAAAGCGAGAAAATTTTAGGTGGCTGTTTAGTCCTTATTTAGGACATTTTCTGCAAAATTCGAATAAAATTCTAAAATAAAATTTAGAAAATACTAAAAGTCAGAATGGGCATTTTAAATGTTGTAATATACAGGGTGGACACAAACCAATACCCCCCCCCCCAAATTTCCATTGTCCTTGAAAAACAAAAATAGCCATATAAGAATCGTATCGAAGTACGAGCGAAACAGCTAATCTCCTATAAAAGTGAGAAGTTAGAAACTCAAGATTAATGTATGCGAACGACTCGTATGACGTCATATTTTATGCGATTGCAGATCTGAGCTGCTCATATGATGTCATGCACAAAACTAGACGATTTTTTTTTTCATCATTACGAGTATATATCGCATTAGTTGCCGCAGATGAATGTCCCTCATGATCTTTTGATTTCAACATATTTTCACGTTTGTAAGTTATTATTACTAACTAGTAGTTCTGCTGCGAACTGTAGATCTCACTCACTAATAATTATCTCCATAAAGACCCGTTGGATTAAAAATAGAAAAGAAGATTATGAGTTTATAGTCATGATAAGAATCATAGCTATCGTATTAAAATGGCCTACCCACACCTGTCTCGAAAATATGCATTCATTTTTAGGCATAACAGAATTATAAGTAGGGAAAGTTGCAAAAAGTTTTGAAATGCAGCTTTCTGAGGGACAGACAGAATAAAATGGGGGTGGAGAAGGGTTTTGAAGAGCAAAGTAAAGTAATAGAAGAAGATCTAATTTGTAATACACCTGAACATTAAGTCCATTTCATATTTCCATTGTTGTAAAACTTCATAAAAGCTTCCCCCTCACTCATCTCCACTTCTGGACCCTTGTCCTTCTTGCCTACCATCATTCTCAACATATTTCCTACATGAAATATTAGAGAACAGTAATAATAGGTACAAGGATGGTGAAATTTTTTGAAGTTCATTATTATTTTATTTTTTTACTTTGGCTTAACGTTTCTTTAACATCTATTGCTCATTCAAGACGGGGGTTTTACCCTCCATTCGCTGGAAACTTGCAAACCAGCTACCCACATTGACATCACCCAGCCTGGGTTGGGTCGAAAAAATAACCAGCATCACGAGGCCGCAAACCCACACGTGTACAGGTGAACACCCACACATGTTACAACCTCGCTGGACGTTGCTTAACTTCAGTGATCTAACGGGAACTGGTGTATTCAACGTGTCGCTGGCTAATAATAATGCTTCAATCTAAGATTGTGATTTTTCTAGGATACTGTGTTACTCCCCCTCTCCCCCCCCACACAAAAAGCAGTACAAAATAAATATTTTAAAGGAGCATCCACAATTCCACACCACACAGTGTGTATCTCTCTGTGATTTCAATAACAACCGTCAGTGTTTTCTCCGTGCTCAGACTGTAAACTAGCTTGTGTTCGCATAAAACCGTAATGGTCAAAATATTTTCATGTCAAATCACTGTGAAGAGCGCTGTCACTGACACTTTCACTGTGTAGTTTGAATTCTCCTTAACACTAGAACCAGGTCGGTTCCTTTGTACAATCACGTTGATTTGCAATCAACAAATCCATTGATTTCTTTTAAACAAGTTTATGAAATAGCTGTGGATTTCTAGACCAGTGTTTCCCAACTGGTGTTCCAAGGAACCGAGGGGTTCCGTGAGTTGATGCCAAGGGTTCCGCGAGAAAATTTGAGAAGTATAATTTTACACTAGATAAAATGATATTTTGAACACAATCACCGAGGATTTCGTTATCAGGAAAAGGGAAAAGGGCAAAAAGAGGCGGTACAATAACGAATATATATCTTTTGGATTTATTCCCAGACTGGAAGTCATAAAAATGCACGGATAAGAAGGTACATTGACAAAGGGGGGTGGGGGGGGGCGTTTAAAAAATTAAAGGTTCCGCAAATGTTTCAATTTTTTAAAAAGGTTCCGTGGAGAAAAGAAGTTGGGAAACACTGTTCTAGACGATCAAGAACGGGTTGTGATCCACACCAGTCCTGACGTAGCTGTGGATTTCTAGGCGATCAAGAACGGGTTGTGTTCCATACCATTCCTTTTATGTTATCAGCATTACATCTTTCCACAAGCATTGAAAAAAAGACAGCACTAGCCAGACAGATTTTGAGTAAAGTATTTTTTTTAATTAATATTTCATATTAGGACTTTGTTTGAGATGGTTTCGTGCTAGAAAAGGTACATTGAATTGTTCATCATGGTTATGTCTAATATTTACCTACCCATCTCTCATGAAAAGCATTTCAGATAATGCTTGTACTTTCATTTTATGATGCACAGATTAATATTGGAAACAGAAATCCACCTCCTGTCTAAGAGGAGGAGAAAATACAATTAAATGTGCAGAAATTAACATGAGTATTACCGGGTAAAAGGGTGCATGATTGTCTATTTGAAAGCTTACCTCCCGAAGAATAATCCCTTAATTACTACCTCAATTTCAAATCAACCATCAAATTGTAGCATAGACATAGACAGATTATTCATTTCCCCTTTTCGTGAAGCATTAACAAGTTCTGGCCATTGTCGCTTGAGGTCGCACATCTTTTTTCAAGAGTGTATAATCACTTGAAAAAGTCAGCTGAGCTTATGAATAAATAAGAGATTGTACGGTTTCCCTTTGTTGGTTCCAAGGACCTTTTGAGTTGAACTATAAATAATATTGGGTGGTAAGGAACAATGTTTTTAGCCTCATTTAATGTGAAAAATGGCAGGAGTACAAGCCAGACTCTACGTGACTTCCTAAACCGCATCAACCGATTGCCAAAAAAGAATGATTCCATCTCACAAAAATTGGTGATGTATAAACAAAAATCTACTGACAAAAGTATATACCTTTTATGGTATTGGAACTGACAACCAACATGAATTACAAATATAGGCACATACAAACATACTATATCAGAATTGTATACTTAAATTTGGTTATAACAATATTAAGATTCGGTTACATCAAACCTTCTCTGACTGGTCTGATGACTTTGAAGGGAGATCCTCAGTGGATATATTTAATTTTCATCTCAAAATCACGTGACGCAAGTATCAGAAAGTAGTTTATGACGAGTAAAAAATTTGATTCAATTTCCTTCGAATGCATGTGACTGTCCATCAAATGACACATCGGGACAGCATCATTATTTGATTGGAAAATATTAAGATTCCATTTCCTTCGAATGCATGTGACTGTCCATCAAATGGCACAGCATCATAATTTGATTGGAAATATTAAGATTCCATTTCTTTCGAATGCATGTGACTGTCCATCAAATGGCAAAGCATCATTCTTTGATTGGAAAATATTAAGATTCCATTTCTTTCGAATGCATGTGACTGTCCATCAAATGGCACATCGGGACAGCATCATTATTTGATTGGAAAATATTAAGATTCCATTTCTTTCGAATGCACATGATTGTGACTGTCCATCAAATGACACATCGGGACAGCATCATTATTTGATTGGAAAATATTAAGATTCCATTTCTTTCGAATGCATGTGACTGCCCATCAAATGGCAAAGCATCATTCTTTGATTGGAAATATTAAGATTCCATTTCTTTCGAATGCATGTGACTGTCCATCAAATGGCAAAGCATCATTCTTTGATTGGAAAATATTAAGATTCCATTTCTTTCGAATGCATGTGACTGTCCATCAAATGGCAAAGCATCATTCTTTGATTGGAAAATATTAAGATTCCATTTCTTTCGAATGCATGTGACTGTCCATCAAATGGCAAAGCATCATTCTTTGATTGGAAAATATTAAGATTCCATTTCTTTCGAATGCATGTGACTGTCCATCAAATGGCAAAGCATCATTCTTTGATTGGAAAATATTAAGATTCCATTTCTTTCGAATGCATGTGACTGTCCATCAAATGGCAAAGCATCATTCTTTGATTGGAAAATATTAAGATTCCATTTCTTTCGAATGCATGTGACTGTCCATCAAATGGCACAGCATCATTCTCTTTGATTGGAAAATATTAAGATTCCATTTCCTTCGAATGCATGTGACTGTCCATCAAATGGCACAGCATCATTCTCTTTGATTGGAAAATAATAAGATTCCATTTCCTTCGAATGCATGTGACTGTCCATCAAATGGCACAGCATCATTATTTGATTGGAAAATATTAAGATTCCATTTCCTTCGAATGCATGTGACTGTCCATCAAATGGCACAGCATCATTCTCTTTGATTGGAAAATAATAAGATTCCATTTCCTTCGAATGAATGTGACTGTCCATCAAATGGCACAGCATCATTATTTGATTGGAAAATATTAAGATTCCATTTCCTTCGAATGCATGTGACTGTCCATCAAATGGCACAGCATCATAATTTGATTGGAAAATATTAAGATTCCATTTCCTTCGAATGCATGTGACTGTCCATCAAATGACACATCGGGACAGCATCATTATTTGATTGGAAAATATTAAGATTCCATTTCTTTCGAATGCATATGATTGGAAAATGTTAATAGCGTGTCTTGCCAATAAATGCAGCTTCGCTTCATGGGGTTATAAAAACCCGAGTCTTAAATGATTTGTCGTAATATTTTATATTATACCAGTAAAGTTGTTCCCCCTCGTGGACTTTGTAATCTGATCCCTGCGTCCCGCCAATGTTGGGAATTTAAGGTTCCATTACTTCCTCCATGATATGAGGGGAAGTACTCCAAAGGTGCGGCGCTTTAATAAAAATTACATTGAATTAGAATTCAATAAATAAGATTAGTCTAGTGTGTTTTGAGATTAGACGACTTTTGAATTTTTACATCAGAGCTTAAAAGGCGGGAATTATACAGTGTGTAACAACATTTTGGACGTCTTTAGCACCACCACTGATTATTTATTTGAAAAAAATAGAAGGAAAGTTTTTACTTTGTATGGATTTTTATTTAGCAAAAAAAAAAAACAAAAAAAAATTGAACCTTTCAAATTTCTTGAGAAATCGACACTTTTTGTCGAAAAAAGTAACTTCTGGGGTTCGAGATTATACCTCACCATAACCATTCGATTGGCCATAGCCCTTTTACTATCGCTAGATATTTATATACAGAAGAGCCTCCGATAGGTCGTTATATACGGGATGAAACATTTTTCATTTGGTCGAAAATAACAATATTTTGATATTCTTTATAATTCTTATCAAAGTTTAATAAGAATTGTGCTGATCTCCTTTAAACACAGCTTCCTCTATTTTACGATCTTCCTCACTTTATCTTCGGCTAGTCTCTTTGTTTACATTCAATGTTTTATGCTTAAAGTTGATTGTAAATTTAATGTTCTTTCTGTTCCAGACAGTTATGATTAGACTTTATAATGTCGTTATTAATTGTTACAACATTTTATGTTCCCCCTCCAGTCTCACCTCCAACACAGAAAAGAATCTTTAACACATAAATTAATGATGGCGGACGAAAATGTTTACATTAATAAGGAAAAGAATAAGTTTTTACGAATCTTGCTTAATGTACATGTGTATCTCACGGGCATGATATCGTATGTCCACCCTGTATATATCTCTTTTTGAAAATAAAATAAATCATAATAATTTTCAATCCAGAAAAATTACAGGAGAAAGAAAAAAAAACAGATATCGTTTTACACAGGTAAAACAAGAAACCAAGTTCCATGGGACATTGAAATGTTCCATGGGACATTTTTTTACCCCCATTCGCTAGAAACATACAAACCAACTATACCCACATTGGCCTCACCAGCCTCAACTGGGCCGGAAATAGCCAGCACTACAAGGGGCACGCCAACGTGTCACCCACTGGGTAAAACCCCGCTGGACGTTTTTTAACTTCAGTAATCTAACGGAAACTAGTGTATTCTACGTGTCTGGCCTGGTAGAATTGTAATTGATCTTAAAATTTGATTTAAATAAAATTTATACCGCCCTATAGTTCCGATATTTGGAAGGAGGTATTTTTCCCGTGATCGATATAATATAATCATTTTCTAAGGCGTAATCTACTTCAACCATCCTATACACACAAAGGACATAAAAGTTCGAAGTAGGATACCTACAGGGATACATCTCTGTTTCGATGTAGGATATTTTCTATTTACGAGTATACTATGTAATTTGATATAAAGGGATTGAAAAGTGAGATGGTATTAGAGCTAACTCTAGACCACAGCAGAATTTTTTCTAATGGAATTCAAACATAATGCACTATACTCCAGAGGAAATGGAGAATCCTCAGTTATAATCATAAATTTTTATTACATCAGTTCGCATATACAATTTTATTCCATAAAAACTACATAATACCAACAGTAAATTTCTATACACAGTGCTTCCCGCATATCCAATCCAACACATAAAGAAAGATTCTTGAACCTGACGCAAGGAATTTACTTTTTTAATAAGTGGTTCAAGAGGTCGGTCAGGCGCAGGTGAAAAAAAAAAGATTTATTTTTAGAGAATAACTGGTTTGATCGAGGGACTTAAAATATAGGATATGTAAAATATTTCGGAAATGAAAGAGAGAGGGGGAGGGAATGAAAGACGGGGGGATAGAGACCATTCCTTATTTAGATATATAATGTCACCAGAGACACCCAATATTTATTTAGAAACCCCGTGTTAATGGTCTATCCAAGAAGAGAAAATTGACATCAGAGGAAAGGGGGGAATAAGTTTTCTTGGGACAAATTCTACCAACTCTTTTGAAAGTGAACGGTTCTCAGAGTATTATTGTTTGATCTCCTCAAGAAGTCCTTCTACATCAGTTAAATTACAATCCCTTCCAATAGATCTCAGAGAGCATTTGAAACACCTTTGTATTTTAATTTTATTATTTAAAAAAAATTCTAATTATTATTAAATTTACTATCTAACCAAGGAATTATTTAATTTTTTAACCTTAGTAGGGCTTCACTTATCCTAGAATTCTAAGGCGAGGGACCTTCAAATTAATTTTATATTTACAGAGACGAGTCCACAAAATGATTTACAAATAACTCTTGTTTTAGAAGTATCCCAACCCCTAAGGGTTACAGGTGCCGGGGCGGTTACAATAACTAGCTGTTTCACCCTTGCTTTGCTATGATCCTTATATTTCGTGGTAAGCAGATCATTAGACTAATAATGCACGTACCAAAAGTTTACAAACACGTCTCATAATCAGAAATTGGAATGTTTAGGGGATGAAAATATTTATCGAGAGCTTGCCTGAGTTCACCTTCATGTCCCTCCATCCACCCCTGGAGCAAACTGAAATGGGGCCCCTCCAGGCTACTTAATAATGTAAAACGCTTTTGAATGCTAAATGGTACAATTCATTCTTGGAACTGATAAAGCCTCAAAAATAATCCCCGATTTTTCTGGAAATTTGTTGATCGAACTCGTAAGGTTGATGGCTTCAGATTTATTTATGGTCATTATTAAACAGCACTTGACCGGAAACTGAAGCCTTTTGAATTGAAACGGCTAGTTACTCGGGAATGAGGGGTATGCGCGGTATAAGGACATGCTGACCTGCGGCACACCCAGTGAGAACTGTCGCTTCAATGACATTCCGTTCTTAGGTACAAACCCTTAAACATGTTCCATTACATAGTGTGGGCCCATTGAGTTTTCTGAGCAGCATGATGGGTATGCCCACTTTGAGACTTAAACGGTGGTGAGGTAAATCGAGTGGGTTCAAGGAGTTCAAACATTTAAACAAACATCGTCCTCAAAGATCACGCTGTCCACAGACTCATATGTTGTTTGCGGAAACTTAGAGAGCATATATTCATTAATAGAGAAGGCATGTTAAAATGTCACTTTCTCAGAGCAACACAGGGGTCATATGGTTGATGTTAGATATATCTGGAAATATATCTAACATCAAACAGGGTATTAATTCATCTAGGCTGGTTATAGGTAGTGATTTCAATTTCACTGTTCTTCTCGGCTATCTTAACTTCCTCAATATTTAAGAGTGTCTTCGCGAATTGCCCACTCGATAAGTCTCCCCTAAGATGAACTTCTATTAACATTCAAAGTTTATTCTCGTTCCTCTCTGAATCAGCGGCAATGTCTGGCGGAAATCGTCACTCCACTTATGAGCTTTTCCTTGAACCTGGGATCACGAAGAGTCCCATCTAATGCCTCAATAACTCCCTTATGGGACATGGTACATTCGCTCCATATCAGAATAGAGGTATTGGCCAGGACCTTCGCCACGGCAGTACCTTTTATAATCTTGCAAGTAGGACTCTCCGTAAAGCCAACATTTAAAGACATAGTGCGACCGCTTTGTAAGAGGGTAGCGGCGATTCCTGACGAGACTACAGCTTAAGCAATTTGCTTGCAGGATACAGGATAATATCTTTGCAAGGAGCAAGTTTATGAGGAGAGTTTTTTCCGTTCCGCCTGAGGCGTCCCCTCCTGTTTCTCCACGCTCCTCATGATGGTCAAATATGCAATCTATTGCTCAGCAGCTAATTTATCCTCGCTTCGATGTTGTGAGAGGTTTCTCTTAAATTTTTACTTGCAATAATTTGAGCCCAATCAAGTTGAAGAGGAAGAAATCCTAAATCAGTTAAAGAGGGAGAAATCCAAAATCAGATCTTAGAAGCAAGTAGGTCCACAGTAGGGATGGGATTTTCGACTCACTTACATGAGTCGACTCGCTCGACTCGACTCCTCAATATGAGTCGACCCCATGAGTCGACTCTCGATTTCGACTCTTTTCGAGTGCTAATTTTAAAAGCAACTTATTTGATCAGAAAGACATAATAAAACCAATTGACAGAAGTGGTATCTACCAAATAAACGTCCCCAACTTCGGTGAATACATTAAAAAGATATCACAATTAATCGTTATCAGAAAAAAACATAATTTTCGTTCAGTAAACAACAAACAATCGGAAAAATTTAATTTGCTGATTTTATGATTACCAATAATAATAATATACCTGTATTAGCCTGCAACATCGAAATCAAGCTTCTGTTTTATAATAAGGTTGTAAAACTTTTATGGACCTAATGCGGTATCCAGCTCTGAGGCTGTTCCAGTGATTCTAATAGGTAAATAATAGAAAGATTTCAGAATAATGTTTTGAGACCCAAAGTCAATGCCCCTTGGTACATTCGATTAAAAAAATGCCTCTTTCCACCAAGAAGGTCTCCGAGATCACGTCAAGTGTCAATCCTGAGGCCGTCCATTACCTCGAGGTTGGCAACCTATATAGACGTTTCAAAAGAAGAAAACCTCACGAGCTCTCATAGAGCTCAATCTCTTTGTGCTTTTTCAAAAAAAAAAGGTACTCGTAAGTCGACTCTTTGAAGAGTCGACTCATTTCAAAAAGATGAGTCGACTCATGAGTGAGTCGACTCATGGCTCGACTCGAGGATGACTAACCCATCCCTAGTCCACAGATCTGGTGAAGGAGTAATCTCAAATGATAGCATTCGGAATTGTTCGGATGGACAGTATAAACTCGCCCAGGGACATTAGATTTTCTAATCTCAGGATGTTCAGATAGAATGGTACCTTGCTTTCGACGCGAAAATGTTGTACAATTCAATGCGTAATATGTGGGGGACCTCATCACAGAAAGTCATCGGTCTGACAAATATTGAAGAAAGCCATCAAGGTCGTGTTTGGCGGGTCAGAAATTCTATCGCCCACGTTGTCCTCAGTGAAATAAATTCTCTGTCTCTGGCCATTCTCTAAAAAAAATTCGTCAATTGCCTTAGAACGACCTGTCGGGTATTATCCTATCCCTATTCCTCATTTTTCAAAGCAAACGCAGCTTTATCGGTTCTTGTCTCCGATCCCCAGTCTCTTTCTTTGTGAAATCTCTCTCTCTCTTGTAAAATGGTTATCCTCTTTTTTTCTTTCTCCTCGTCAGTTTCTTTCGCCCACTGAGATTTTTCTCTTCTCTGCTTCTGTTTCCATGTTCCTACTTTCCATTTTTCTCTTCTTGTCATTTTCCAATATTTCATTCCTCATTTCTTCAGTTTCTTGTGATCTTAATAATTTTATACAAAACTTGACCTTCCTTTCTTTATTTGGCGTTCCTACTTTTCTCATTCCTTTCTCTGTTTTTTTTATAAGTTGGCTTGAGTTCAAACTTGTCACCGCGTCGAAATAAGTAGATTTCTATATGGAAATGTTCATCTAGGCTGCCAAATGTACCAAAGGGGGTCTGGACTAGTCGCAAGTATATAAGAGAACGGTATTATGGCATTTGGGTTTCTCTTGGCCAACAAAGTTGATCTACATCTCTCGTAAAAATCGCTAATTTGATTTAAATTCTGAAGGCTACCTGTAGAATTAATCATACTCGTAGTAAAGAAAGAGAAAACCAAGCTAAGTTGGACACGTCTTTAGAGAATTCTCCCAAGAATTATGTCTAGCTAGAGTGGTAGAGCTGCTAGAGAATGGCAAGAAGAAGCGAAACGGAAGCCAATGGACGGTAAAGTTAACAAATCAAGCAATAAAAACTTAGTTGGTAGTTCAGCAATAATCAGTGCATATGCAGTGGGTTCAATAGGTCAGTTGAACCATTTTCTTTTATTGGCCATATCGAGTGTTTATTAAAAAATGCATATAGCCATATTTTTTAAAACACTCTTTTATATGGAAAATCCACTTTTTGAAAATGAAAAATTGAAATTTCACAGCAACATTTCTTTTGAGAATCTATGCTGATGACGTCATCTGTTCTGGTTATTTTTGGATTCGGCACAAGGCCCAAATGAGGTCAAATTTTTACGGTACCCAATATTGTGGGGAGCCAATTTTTACCTATGTAGTAATTTTGAATTTTTTAGCAGATAACGAAAAATCTTTTTTTTAAAGCATGCAATATACAGGGTGGTCACACAAACTAATACCTCCCGTTTCCGTGTCCTTGAAAAACAAAAATAGCAATATAAGAATCGCAGCTAAGCACGGGCGAAACAGCTAGTGTTCAATATAAGCGACGAGATGAACGCCCCCCCCTCCCACCAAGCCAGATAGATTTGGAAACGTTTTGATTGACAATGCCTCGATGATGAAATTGTTTCCATCAAGAAGATGAAAATGTTTCCATGGCAAAATCTGGGCCCCCGCAAGATTCTTTCGGGGGCCCTTTGAAAACACACCCAAAAAAATAATAAGTAGACCATATATTGATTGATTTTTTTTTATTATTATATCCCTACATTTTTTTTTTAACGTCCCCCAAAACAGAGAGGTTAGGAAACGTTTTGATAAATTGGCTCCCCCGAAAAGATTCTTTCAGGGCCCTTTGAAAACACACCCAAAAAGATAATAAGTAGACCATATATTGATTGATTTTTTTTTAGTATTATATCCCTACATTTTTTTTTTAACGTCCCCCAAAATAGAGAGGTTAGGAAACGTTTTGATAAATTGGCTCCCCCCAAAATTTGGGAACGGTAAAAACTTGTACTCATTCGGGCCTTGTGCCGCGTCCGGTATTTTTTTGTTTGTTTACATATTTGGAACTATTTATTTCCATATGGATTTTCAAAAAGAAATCTGACAAAAAGTTTTAATAGTTATAACTATTTAAAAGGTTTTATGACTACTTAAATTTTTTATAAATAATTCAAGTTGAAAATGGATTATTATTGTGTGGTAACGGGATGTAAAAGTACATCAAATTTGATGTTTATGTCACAGGGCTCTGAAATATGGGCACTATTGTATTCAGAATCTCAGCATATTTTGAATACTCTAAAAAGGAAAATATCATCATGTACAAAATTTGATATCTTGGTTAAGTTTAAATTGTGTGCTATAATTAAAACTTCGTCAGTTTTTTAGGCATATTTATGTTAAATTAATGTAAAATATAAAAAATACAAGCACTTGAATATTTATTAACAATAATATAAATAATTTGACAAACATAAAACGTTTAAAACTGAACTTTGAACCCTATATTTCCAACGCAGACAAAACATACTTAAGGGCCTATTGAGTACTGTTGCAGTGACTTTTTGAATTTGAATATTCTGGACACAAATATGGATTTATCGTGAAATTTTACTAATTATTTTAATTTTATAATTATTATCCAACTGACCCATTCAGCACACCACAATAAGAAATCTGACAAAAAGTTTTAATAGTTATAACTATTTAAAAGGTTTTATGACTACTTAAATTTTTTATAAATAATTCAAGTTGAAAATGGATTATTATTGTGTGGTAACGGGATGTAAAAGTACATCAAATTTGATGTTTATGTCACAGGAACAAAATAAATATATATATATATATATATATAT
>CM022881.1:8382096-8425037 GCA_012654025.1 Pachypsylla venusta
TATTTTAAAATCAGAACAACTGAGTGTGCAGTGGTCAAGAACGTGGTTTTGAAATCCGAGATCATTGGTTCAACACCATGGTGGTTTTGTTTTAATTTTATCAACCCCTCGAATATTTTAAGATCAGAACAACTGAGAGTGTTCAAGAACCTAATTTAGTGATCCGCGTTCATTGGTTGAATTTTCAACTAAGGAAAGGAAACTAAGAAACGAGTGTGATGGTACACAGATTATTGACGTTATTTTTTTATATCAGTTGTTTTTAAATTATTGCGAGAAGTTGAATATTGCTACTCTTGACGTCTTTTTTTTACACGAAGTGTTTTTTTGTGAGATAATATTATTTTACAATTACAATTTATTCAAAGATTTTTATTTCTAATGTAAATGGGTCTCTTGGAACCCCATTATTGAGTGCATATTTCATCCGCAATTCTAGGAGTTTTTATTGAAGAACCGAGCCCCCCGCCCAAATTGAGGGAACAAATATTATAATATATTCATTTACTCGTATCTGTGTACAGCGTCATCCAACCTTTATTTTTCAATCCCTTTTTTGTGCCAAAAAAGAAAAAGACAACTTCATCCATCTTTCATTCGTTTATTTAGGACAAAATCAAAAGTTTTTTTCCTTTATATTTGTTCGTTTTTTATGGAAAATGCCACTAAAAAACACAGCAAACCAACCCTTTTTAAATATTTGTTCAACTCAGTATCTATATCATTGAAGAAAGGTCAAAATTGAAGATAGCTTTTATTAGAAAACTGTTTTTAGTTAGCATTTCCATTAATGGACTGAATGAGATTGTCTAAGAGTTTAAAATAAAGTGTTTTCGTTAAGGGTGATTCGTATGGAAAATTACTCTCGAGAATGGGTTGGTAATGTTAATGTCTATTTGTTTGGTCTTAATGTGCCCTAGATAATCTAGACGTACCATTAAATGGCTTCCAAACCCCAGGCGGAACGTATAAATCGAATATGGAAAATAAAGAAATTTGACAGATGGAAATTCTGAAGATAACTACACGATCTGAGTCATTTAACAAAGATGTTATAACATGGATGGATTTCTTTAATGAAATTCCACAAAAGCATTAGCGCCAGTTCCTCGGTCACTTTTTGTCCATGGCCGAGAGCTCAGAAGTTTTTTTTTTCGTTATTTTGTCTCCTTAGTTATTTTTGGATTCCTAATTAGTTCCCTGAATTGCTTCCCTCCCACGTTCACATCAGAGTTCTAAACAAGTAATTCTGTGAATTTTAGTACTGAGTTCTATGAAAAAATATACTGAGTGACAAAATTAGCGGAACGAATTTTTTTTCGAATAGCACGAGATAATTATGTAATGGTTGGGAGCCCCTGTTATTAAATTACCAGTTCTCGTCAGATCACTGAAGTTAAGCAACGCCCGGGCGTGGTCAGTACTTAGATGGGTGACCGCTTGGGAACACTACGTATCGTTGGCTTTTTCCGGCCCAACCCAGGCTGGGTGAGGTCAATGTGGGTAGCTGGTTTGCAAGTTTCCAGCGAATGGAGNAAAAAAAAAAAAAAAAAAAAAAAAAAAAAAAAAAAAAAAAAATATTTATCACAATTCACAAACATTATAGGTGACATAAATACCAAACATTTTCACAGGCTTATCAGACTTTTGACTTAATTTTTGCAAGTTTACTTCAAATATCCGAAAAACATTGGTTTTAGGTATACCTTGCCATGATTGAGATTTCAGTATTCTGCTACCTACGTTCAAAAAGAAAGCCACCCTCAGTTTTATTGTGCTCTTAGAAATTTGTATCTTTCTTTTTCTTTTAATGATAGACGATTTTATTGTAGTGCAAGTCGCAAAAGCTTCAGTGTCTACCATTGCTGGTTGGAGTTACCAGAGGATGGTGAATTCTCTCGTTGTGTAAAAATTTGGGATTCGTGGCTTTGTCATATTTACCAAGACTCTGGCAATGGCAACCACAACAGCGTGGATAAGGTTGATAACGAGTTATGCTGGGTATTCAGTGGCGCCTCGCGTTCAAACATTCGTTCTTTCAAAGAGACTAGAGACTTTAGATGGTAGAATACAACTTTTCATCCACTCGTTTTTTCATAATAAAAGGACAAGTTTTATCAAAATAAAGTTTCTGTTTGGATGCGCTTTTAAATTTTGGTTATACTTTCATATTTTTTTATACTCATAACACAATTGTTGCAAGGTTCCTTCCTGGGCTGTTTGAATGTAGATAATTTTTCCAACAGAACGATTATTATTTATTCACTGTTTGTGGTATTGCTTTGGGGAGATATTACTTTTGTAGATTGGGCTTCCTTTATCTTTCTGCTTCAGAGAAGTAGAAATTTTTTTTGTGTTTTCGAATGGAGGAGGCCATGAATAATAAATAGGTTGCTATTGAATATGAATACATTTTTACTTTCTCATCCTCTAAAAGATAAAGTATTGTAATCGTGCAGAAAATTTGGAAAAATTTTGGTCTAAAAAATTATCTGATCAGGACCCAAAACCCCAATAAAAGATCAAATATGTCATTTCCTATTGCTTTTGGGCTATATTTTCACTATTTCGGATCATTTTTTAACTTTGGAGCCATGGGGTCCAAAAAACCAGTATGTCGTATAACATACGTACGAATCGTGTGCAAAATAACAAACCACATAACCAATTTTGATGAAATTTAAAATGGGTAAATATGGCATTATTCTATTTTTAAAAAATGAACCCATGGGTGTGTGTGTATCTCTGTTAGGCGGGCCGTTAAGGGTCCAAGCTCCTTGGGAAATCTTTTTCAAAGAAAACGGTTTGGTTTGGTCAGATGAAATTCACAACAAATAATGTCTACCCCATGTAGGCTGGATTATTAAATATATTTATCACTGTATAATCAGAGTGGCTCCCCAGGGTTTGGGAACTAGAAGCCAAGAACGTCACATTTGGGCCATAAATCCGGAACATATAGCGAATTTTTTGAAATTTAATCTGGTAATCATAGCAATCATTAACCTAAAGACATTCGTCCGTACAGGCGTAACTTCACCGGCTTAGAAGCCCCAGCAGGATACCAAATACGAATAAATGTAAAAGTCCTCTAATTTTGATCAAATTTGTTATACAAAGTCACCTAAGTATTTTATTGTACAATTTCTGGTATTTTTTATTTTACAATTTATTTCATGCTATGTTCAGAGTGCTTGAAACAGAATGGTACTCGACAAACAAAAGAAGGAAAAAGCAGAAACGAGATGGTAGACCCAATATCAAAAACAGTGGCAGATTATGTATAAAAACAGCTGTATGTGATCAAGTGCTATTTAAAGATAAATACTTCCGTTGACCAATGTGAGAGATGAAGGTTGATGCGATTCAGAGTGCAGAGCTCCGAAAGTATGGACAGTAGTTGTAAGTTTATGACAACAATTTACAAACACTGTACTGAACATAAATATCTACGCTTTTATATCATACATTGACATTGACACATCCTGTTGCTGAGGAAAGAACTAAAATTAATTGAGAGAAATACTGAGTAAATCAAAATTACAACTTTCACCTTCTTTGATCAACATCTTAAAGTTAGGCAACTTGACTCGTTCATATTCCTTGCAACAAAAGTTTCACTTGAGTGTGTGTTTGTGTCAGCTCCTTCATTATCTTATCTCCCTTCCTTCCTAAATAACTTCTCTAATATTTCTCACTCCACGGAAATATGCAGTGGCGTAAACCCCCCTCTGTTACTTATCCTTATATATACAGGGTGATTTTTTTAAATTTAATCAGATTTCTAGGAAAGTATCGTTTTTCAATGCCGAACAAGTTTTGAGGTGACCAAAGCGTGTATGTCTATCGCGGAGTCTGAAACATGGTTTGTATGTAAATTTTACGCCAATAACGAATCATAAAAATCCTGTTGCTGAGGAAAGAACTTAGTGGAAACGCTTCAGAGACTGTAAAATTAATTGAGAGAAATACTGAGTAAATCAAAATTACAACTTTCACCTTCTTTGATCAACATCTTACAGTTAGGCAACTTGACTCGTTCATATTCCTTGCAACAAAAGTTTCACTTGAGTGTGTGTTTGTGTCAGCTCCTTCATTATCTTATCTCCCTTCCTTCCTAAATAACTTCTCTAATATTTCTCACTCCACGGAAATATGCAGTGGCGTAAACCCCCCTCTGTTACTTATCCTTATATATACAGGGTGATTTTTTTAAATTTAATCGATTTCTAGGAAAGTATCGTTTTTCAATGCCGAACAAGTTTTGAGGTGACCAACGCGTGTATGTCTATCGCGGAGTCTGAAACATGGTTTGTATGTAAATTTTACGCCAATAACGAATCATAAAACTTTTGGTTGAATACGAATATACTGTTGGTGTTTTACGAATCCTAGAAAAAGAACGGCAGGTGAAAAAGACCTGAAATTGAAATTTATATGTTAAGTACATACATAAGAGTTTACGCCACTGCACTGACTGCGCTAAACATGTACTGTTTTGTGGATTTCGGTGCAAGAATTTGATTGGCTCTTCCTTGTCTCCGATCCTATCTATCCCCATTTCTAAAGTTTAATATGATTAGTTCCAAAATGACTACCGCCCGCGAGATAGTCTGCTCATCTATAATCAAATTAATCCAAGTGCATCAAGATTCAAGAAGCTGGCCGGTCATCAAAAGACGCTATCACACAAGCGACAGGTAAAATATTCCTTTTTATTCCTGTTCCTTGTAACCGCTCCCACAATAAGTCATGACAAATGTTTATGAGACAACCACACACATGGACCAATGGCTGAAACTCGACATTTAGTGTTTTGGGGACCTCAAAAATGTTTCGAGTTTTCAACTCGACAACCAAAATTTCAGCATATTACAATACTTTTTTTCATTTTTGTGCAGCATCCCCAATTTCCACCGGAGCATGCCATGGGGGGGGGGGGAATCACCAACCATGCATCAAAACATACAAAATGTTCGATATAAGTCTAATGAATGCATAGAATTACTAATGACACAGCAACCCTTTATAATTTCATATTAAAGTAAATTTAAATATTTTTCAATTTATTTATTCAAAAGAAAAAGAAAAGAGTTTCCCGAATTGTTGTAAATGACAGACCCTCCACTTCTCCTTCCTCCCATTTGGTTTGACTCTTTCCATCTATTCAGAAGCTTCATGTGGGTTTTTATTAATTATCTTTTGCCCATCTTAATTGAATGACTTTGTACAAAAACAGAAGCTAAGTATGTGTAAATTTCATTTCTAAGTTCTTTTACTTTTCTTCATTAGTATGTATGTCATATTCAGAAAGATTGTTTTCTTTGTTGTTTGATACTGTCGTTGTTATTAAAAGAGTCTCCGACTTTGATATTTCAAACTCTAATTCTAGAAGATCTTCCTAGATGCCTACATGCCTTTAGTTCACACAAACATTCCAATTGCCAAAGTGTTTCTCTCTTTCTCTTAAGAGAATTCTAGTAATTCTATAAATGTTAGACCTCACTAACATTCTAACTCCGGGCAATGCCGGCTCGACAATATATTGTCTGGAAGGGCTACATTATATTTAAAAAACAAAACAAAAAACAGAAGCATGTAATCAAAAACAGAACCAGCATAGTAAAAAGAAAATAGCAATATAAAAGCCATGCTAAATACTAAAAAAAAAACTTATATTCAGATTTGGTGTTAGCCGTCCAATACTTTTGATTTTTAATTTGTCTTCCAACGATAGATTTTTTAAAGGACATAAGTACAGGACGTGATGTAAAAATATTCAATCTTTATAGTTTTTAAAAATTTAATTTCAGGATAACTGATAACAAATAACAATTATAGGATTTTTTGGTAATAAAAAAAAAAAAAAAAAAAAANAAAAAAAAAAAAAAAAAAAAAAAAAAAAAAAAATAGGTAGGTAAAAATAAATTCTCATGTCTTGAGAATTGAATACAGCGGAATCAATTGAATCCAGACACACTGGAGACATTTAATTATTTAAATAAATGTGTCTCAGCTTGATTTAATTCTAGGAAACACAGTCTCCTAAAAAGTTTTATTTAACTTTCGGTTATTTAGCTTTTTACTTTATAAAACTACTACTGGTGAAAGACGTTCGTTTAATTGTAATTCACTTTAAAAGCTTATTGTATACTCCGCGATAAGTGATAAGAAATTAACTCTATGAGGTTGGCTTCATATGGATCTGACACCGAGGAGATTACTTGCGGCTCCCTTTTAATTTATTACACCAATTTTAACCCAATTAGAGAGGTTAGGAAACGTTTTCACGGCCATGCCTTTATTGCGTATGTATAACCGCCCAACATGGACCCATGGCGGCCAGTAAAAAAGCGACTTTAAAAGAAATGATTTGATTTTTCCTGTAGAATCAATTAAATATAATATTTCCTGTAGAATCAATTAATGTAATATTTCATCAAACTTGGGCAACACTTTGGTTAAGCAACGTTAGACGTGATGCGAAATCGGATCGGAGTCCTTCTGGGGATGCTCCCTGTCGATAGATTTACAGGGGATGCTCCCTGTACACAGTCTTGTATCTTACTGTAACACGATGTACATTTCTACAGCTGCTTTAAAAAATCAAATCCATTTTCCTAATGTTATATTCAACCAAGTCCGCCAACTTGGTCTATATTTCATAGCACTCTAATGTTTGTTTTCGTGTTGAGGAATACAGTCATCCATCATTATTCGAGTGTGAGATGGGATGGATTTTGTTTGCAATCTTTCTTCATTTCAGATTTGTTTACTTTTTTCTTCACATCCATTTTCTACATATTTATTTTTCTTTTAAAATTTCCCTTTATGTTGTTCCACATTCCACAGATCTCTTTCTAGAGAGGAAATTAATTTCAGAAAACATCTCGAAAGGAGTAAATGTGGAAAAACACTCGATATCATATTATTCAAGATAAAGTAAAATAATCCGCTAAAAGAATACTTTTTTGTTCTTCCAAGAATCGTGTCATTCAACTTAAACGGTTCCAAAGTTCTCACGGGTTTAAATATCTCCATAAGAAATACAAAAGTTATTTAAAAAAAGCAGCACGAGCAAACTGTTTTGTTCTGAGCGCACGACAATGCGCCAGGTCAAGTTCCAGAAAGCACCGCAGTGTATCTCTCTCTACACGAAGCAAATCACCGTGATTTGCACACTGTCAGATATCCGGTTCAACAAGGAATAGGTCATATTAGAAATTTTGAATATACATTCCGTAGTATAGAACAATACTATACAAGAAAAACTTCAAAAGTTTAAATTACCCCGGGCAGGAGAGAGATAAATCCAAAGTTGACATTTCAGAATACTCACAGACTAATTAGACCAGGGGTTCCCAAACTTTTTGGTACCGCGCCTCCTTTTCTTGAAATGAAAGCCTCCCATGACTCCTCCCCTTTACATTATAAAGTATGAATGGGTATGGGTGTTGCTGAATGCTATCTCATTCAAAACGCTAATGTGTTGCTGAATGCTTTCAAAACGGTAATGTGTTGCTGAATGCTTTCAAAACGCTAATGTGTTGCTGAATGCTATCTCATTCAAATTTTCTAAACATAATGTTCAACAAAATTTCCTTTGTAGAAAAATTGTTGACATAAATTTTAACTAAATGATAATAATTGATCTCGTCATTTTTCAACTGGTCTCGCGCCCCCCTTGGCTTGCCTACACGCGCACCCCAGTTTGGAAACCACTGGATTAGACAGTGGTTATCTAAATCAAGATACACACTTGATTCACTCTATATGAAAATTTTTGGGCACTTCCCGTGTATCTAAAGAGCTGAAATGAAGTTAACATTTGATATCCAAGTAAAGCGAACTACCTCTAAGTTTGAACTTTGAAATCTTACATAAGGGTATAGATATTTACATGCTATTAAATGGAAAACATTGATATTCCAACATTTTCGATCTCGATGCTCCAGCGGTTCCGCTTTAGTGAAGGAGATGCAAGAAAGCTAGTTTCAACTGCTGAAATCTTGCATGAAGGTATAAATATTAAATTCAATATTAAATTCTGATATTTGCGCATTTAGCGCAAATATCAGAATTTAAACTCTCAGTGCTATAACTTCAGGGAAGAAGATAACACTATAAAATATTTTTTTTTTTTGCTTTGTGGTGCATATTAATTTATTTTAATGAGTTGGTGTTAAATCTCGGTTGGACATGTGGGTTTCCCTAACACAAATAATTCCTTGTTTCCCATATGGTGTAATCGAAAAAAAAATGAGAGAAAAGAAGAAGAAAAACGGCTAGACGGCTAGAGAAAGAGTTAGAGATTGTAGTATTTACAAAAAATATTGATATCTCACAAAAAACATCATGGAAAAAAGGCCAGGTTCCAACCACAACCACAAGGATTATTGTGGGCCAAGTTTATTCTTGCTCTTAAAGTTAATGGCGACTTTACACTTTCCTGAGGAGAATGGAAAAACACCACATTCTTAAAAACTAAGAAGCTAAAGGTAAAGTCGGTATAACTTTAAAATAATTGAGACAGAAGAAAGTGAAATAATAAATTTAAGAGGGGGACAAACAGCAGCAAGAATAAACTTTGCCCATTCAGTTAGAAGCACTTGTCGAGATAAGTTTATAGGGGTTTAGACTCTTAAGTCGATGGTGGCCTTTTGAACAAATAAATTTCGGACTCCTTTATGTAGATTGTAAGTAAATGAAATCTCGTCATTGGTGTGTGTACCCTTATCGCTCATTTTTAATTCATCTCTTTGTATTTTTTATATCCCGTGTTTTAACATTCTTGACATCTCTCTTTCCTTTTCTCTCCCTCTCTCCTTCGCTTTTTCTTTCCAAGGGATTTAGCAATAATTTATGATTTTCTTTTCTATTTTCTTTTTTTTTCCAATATTTTATCTCCCATTATAATCAGCCATATATTATTTTTTGTACCAGATTTTATTTTATTTATGTTCGGCGTAACTCTTTCTCCTCTTTCGTTTTCTACATTTCTTATTCTTGAGATTTATAATGTTTCAGATAGAGACTGTTGATCATGAAAAATTGAAATTCTGACACTTCCTGGCAAACAATACGAATGCCAAATGAAAGATACAGAATCGTACAGAAAATTATTCATCAATTACCGATGACAATCTATAGTTTGATGACTATGGTTAAACAAGGCGCATCATTCTAGTCTCCTCCGTATCTTCAAACTGAAGTTCCTCACTTATACTGTTAAAATTCAGTGTGTTTACCTTTTAAAAAAATCCTAAATAACTGCTCTATCAAATAATGCAAATGCCTAAATAATGCAAGAAGTAAAACATTATCAATAGTTTAAAAGGGCACACATACTTTTTATATCTTCAATTTTTGTTCGAAGATATTGTGATCTGATAATATATATATATATATATATATATATATAATAGGCGACATATTCGATGTATGGGACAAAATCTTCAAATAAGACTTTGTGCACTGTGAAAGTACTTTCGTTAGTGATTCCGTACCCATAGAGTAGGTAAATTATGACACTCAGATTAACACTTAATGAAGAAATAATGACACAAATGTTCTGCACATACCACAAATTCCATACACCCACTAAAAGTTTAAAATGTCTAAACAAGATATCAAGTTTTGTTTATTAAACATTCTGAGTTGTTTGAAGGTAGATACGAGTAGATGGTGGAAGCTAGTCTCAAAATAGAACTCCTAATATTTGACATAGATAAAACAATGGGACTTTCAAGAAAGTTTTCTCAACATCACCAACAGACAAAATAGAATGGTTAATTTCTATGCAAATTGACTTCCAAACTTAGAAGAACAGACGAAAGTTTAAGTAAAACAAAAGTCAAATAAAAAAAGGTGTATAAAAAGAGTCAAAGTGTTCAATGAGCAGTGAGTGAACGAATTATACTGACTTGGAGAATTGTGACTGAATTAGAATGAGATAAATTTCTCCAATTGCTTTAACAATAGGAGAGTTGGACCTATTTCTTTTTAACAAATATCAAATTACATCTTAACAGAATTTATCCAAGGTTTTATGGTACGTGTACGTTGTATACAACAGTACCCCTTAGATCACTGAAGTAAAGCAACGTCCAGCGAGGTTTTACTAAGTGGTTGACTACGTAGGTGTGCGCCCTCGTGATGATAGCTATTTCCGACCCAATCCAGGCTAGGCGAGGTCAATGTGGGTAGATGGTTTGTTAGATTCCAGCGAATGGAGGGTAAAACCCCCGCCTTGAATGACAAATAGATGTTAAATAAAAGTTGAATGTAATATTTGCGGCCAACACATAATATTCGATCTACTTTAATACTTGAAATATTATTATATTGGCCACAAAATTAAGACTATTTTTAAAAAAAGTTGGCTTAAGGTCTCTTTAACATCTATTGATCATTCGGTGGAAACTTGCAAACTAGTTACCCTCATTGACCTCACCCAGCCTGGTTTGGGCTGGAAAAATAGCCAACATCACGAGGACGCGAACCCACGTGGACACCCACATGCTACAATGCTCGCTGGACATTGCCTAACTTCAGTGTTCAGTGGTCTATTGGGAACTGGTGTATTCAACGTGCCATAGACGCTGATGGCTAATTATTAAGACCCTAATAATGCATATTTGATCTCCTAGTAAAAAGACATCGTAAATGAAACAATTAAACTTGTCCCAGAAATGAACTGATTCATTGAATTTGATGATAGTTCACTGAACTATAATTCTCCACTTTGAGTCTCAGAAATACTGTGACAGAAAACAAAGAAAACTTGGAATAAAGATTTTCATTCGAATAAATTTCATTCAGATTTTGTAGAAAGTTAAAATAATTATTAGCACACTCTTGAGTGAATCTTTTATACACAATCTGCTGGAAAAATCGGTCATAGCGCTTTTCAACCCTTTTTCTACACATTTTCTTTAAAAAGAAATACCTAGGTAAACACGCTGACTTATTTATATTTAGTTTATGCTGCTTATAAGGAAATGAAGGAGTTGCTTTATTTAAACAATGCGTTCAATACCCTGAACCTAAGTATCGTACAACCTAAAAGTCGCACAAATCCTGAATCGATTGTGAAAAAAAAACGAACCCTGTATATAGATTGTAGAGTGGTAGAAGCTGTCATCAGTATCCTCAGGGTTCAATACCCATCGCGACTTCGTCTGAACCTAAACCTCGTACAACCTAAACGTCGTACAACCAAAACCCCCTTACAAATCCTGAATCGACTGTGAAAGAACAGGCCCTGTATATAGGTGGAGAGGTAGAAGCTGTCATCAGTATGTCTAGATACAAGATCACTAATGAGCAAACAACTTAATCAAACATTATCACAAACTAGTTTGGTCCAGCAACATGTCTGATGGGCTTACAATCAGTTCACTGAACTAAGTGACTGAGTATATTAACAACAAAATTTTCCTTTTGTAGGGGGGGGGGTCTGTTCGTCTTTTAGTACCAAGATAACTATCAAACGCCTTCTCCGATTGTGATGAAACTTGGTGTCTATATTCATTTATATATACGTGGAAATGTACCTTTTGGGCTTATTGGGCCGTCCAGATGCTCATAGTAATATTTTAACTTAGTGAGTTGTACATTTCATAGAACTATTAGTTGAACTTATTAACGATGTTAGTCATTATGATACAACTAAAGTTCAAGTGGGTTAGCAGATGCAATTTTTACAGAGACGTATTTAGGTTGTGGCTTTAATATCGACAAATAATTCGGTTTTTGAGACGTTTGAATAAACATGGGTTATGTCACCAGATGGTGTTCACATATGAAATCGGGTTTATTATTTTCAATATATTAATTACACTTTGGAATAATAGAACACAAAAAAATTTAGTTTTCATACCAAATTTGATATATTGCATTTCGAGTTACATTGAATTGCTTAATGTGAAATGTACAGCTCCGAGTAACTCTACTGATGCGTTCTTTTGTACTAAACTCATTGCTTAATGTACAGTTCCGAGTAACTCCACTGATGAGTTCTTTTGTACTTAACTCATTGCTTAATGTACAGTTCCGAGTAACTCCACTGATGAGTTCTTTTGTACTTAACTCATTGCTTAATGTACAGCTCTGAGTAACTCTACTGATGCGTTCTTTTGTACCGAACTTAGGCTAGGTTCACATGACCGCGCGGTATCATATGAACAAATCGATACAAGTTTGTAGAACTAGTACCGCGTGGTCATGTAAACAATATTTAGATAGATCTTGTGCCGCGCGGTTCGTCGTAGCGCGCGGTCATGTGAACATAGCCTTATTGCTTAATATTATAAAAGTAGAGTCAGAGGCGCACGGGAGAATCACACACAATCCCTGTTTGATGCCGCACGTGGCAGATCGCCAAAAGACTTCACAACTCCAAACGGCTCCCATAAAATGAAAATTTATTACAATAGGAAGTATAGAAAAAGTTTGAAAGCAAAGCGATGAGGAGGACATGGACGAAGAGATGTTGTGTTTCAAATTTTATGTTCCAAAAAGTTGATATATTGAGCAAAAAGAAACCAGGTGCGTTAATTATTCTCTCTTCAGTATGAAAAACCCTCCGGCTCTAATGAGGTGTGTCACCCGCACCTTCCCACTCAACTAAATAATTATCTATTACTATGTATTATGGTGAAAATGCGACGTACGGTGTAGCATAGAAATTTGGGTTTGTATTTTACATGATATATGAAATTTAGACAATATCCCTTCATATACTTAGTGGCTATTCGTCGTATGTATTTTTGTAGGAGTGTGAAAAGAATCTTCTCAAAATATTAGGACAACTCTGCCAACTGTCAAATTGGCAAATGGGTTAATTATTTTAAACTATTGTGACTCATTTGAGCTCTAAATTTTTAACATCCTGATTTTTATTTAAACCTCTAATCTTAATATAAAACTCTACTGTTTGCCAGTCTTTTCGTTCCACTATACCACTCGAAGGCATTTTCCGACATAGATGAGTCGAATTTCCGATCTTGGTCAGTATGGATTTTTATTACGTTCATAGATAATTGGTTTTTGGGCCCTACAAGACCAAGCGTGGAAAATGATAGTTCATTATTTGAGTAAGTTTTACAGAGGTCCAAAAACTAATAGAAAAAAGGTTGTGATAAAAAAATCTAAAAATATACATTCATGCTGAAGGTATAAAACCCAAATACCAGACCGACATTCAAGCCTAGTGTATTCATTGATTTCGGCTCTCCCCACAACGTTGCACTGAGTCGCAGCCATCTTAAAAAACCTCAGCGAGACAATCATCATCAAAGATTCCATCCATATCCTTCACCATCATATTTATGGCACACAGCCTGTATTTGAGCTTAAGGGAAACTGTGTTGTGTGAATGAGGCTCCTTAACTAAGCCTGATTCACACAAGATATACACCTGCTTATCAGTTGTTAACCTAATAGAGCACTATTCATGTTATCCTCGCAAATATCAGGACAGTACAATGGCGAACATTAGAAAAACCCAGAACGTATCAGTATCACCTTGTACGAGTATTACATAGGCTGGATGCAGATTACAATTAATTTTATAAAACCTTATGGGCTCATAGTTTATATTGTCCTCAGGGAACAATCTCATTTGAATCCTCTAACACCCCCCTTCTATTAGGAAGAACCAAGTTTGCCTTGTTATTGTAATTCTAGTGCCTGTGGGATGGAGACAAGGGTGAGAATGGAGGGCAAAGCGTTTGATAATAGAGGAGTGAATTGAATTTTATTTAACAACGAGCCATAGAATAAAAAATAAAAATGCAAGCTCAACTTAAAATTTTGAAATTTATGATGTTTTAAAAGTTTCAATTACCCACAATAACATAAAAGTTAAATAAAGAGGATTAGGTTTAGGTCATTTAATTTATTGTTTTGACGGAAACCTTGGAGGTTCCGGCTCACTCATCCTGTATAGAACAATATTAGCGAAATATGGTGTGGCCCAAGAAGGTTAGAAAAAGAAAAAAAAATCATATAGTTCTCATTTTTGCTAAAAAAATACCTCATCAATATTATAAGTCTCGGGGTGGGGAAACTTGCGAAAGCATTCGCCATCTCGAAATGTATGCTCATTTTTTGATTTTATTCATTTTATTCATAGTTCCGGAAAACATCAGTGTATCTTTACACGAAGCAATTCATCGGGTTTTGTACACCGTCAGATATCCGGTTCTACAATGGATACAAAATTGAAAAAAAACTAGAATACAATAGCTTTTAGAATACAATATTATGTTTCAAATATCTCATTTCGTTTTTATTTACCAGCTCTTTCTAATGTGGGAGAACTAATTGCTGTATTATTCCGTAGTATAGAACAATACTATAGGAACGTCAAAAATTAATATAAATTAAGGAAGGAGATAAATAATTTCAAATTTGGCACTTTTGGATACTGACTAACACATTATCAAAAGTTTTAGACACTTCCCGTATATCTAGAGCGCTAAAATTTGTTAGGTTGATATGACACCAAGGTAAAAATAGAGAATAGAGTATCACAAATAAAATAATTAGCGGCGGGGGCGGATGTGTACGAACTTCATCATCGCCATTTGTACTTTTTATTATCACTTTTTTTATCTCAGTTCTAATTAACAAAAATATGAATCACTAGTGTCTGAAACAGAAATATTTTTCACAAGCCTTCATATTTTCAGGTTTCAGTTTTTCCATTAACATGGAACAGTCAGTCGAGAAAATATTGAAACATCGGATAACTTTTGAATCGCGTTTTTCTCAATCATGCGGTGGAAAAATAAAGAAGTGAGTACTTTAAACAGAATAAAGTAATAATAAACTTTTTAAGATACCAGTAATAATTTTGCATTTAAATGACCGAATACAGGGTGGTTTATTTTAATTTATGAAGTCCTAATACCTTCGAAACGGTACAAAAATGTTTTTAAATTGGACGACCTCATTATTTGGTTTAGTATTTTCAATAATGAACCTTTGTATAATTGTCACAAAACAGAATACCGCCTGATATGAAAGTTTGATAGTATCCGTTTGAAGGTGGTACGAATCCAGTAATGGAATTGAAAAAGAAAAGTTTTTCTCTAGTTGTCACTTACTGTTGACCAATTTGGATGAAATTTGGTATGCACATACCATACACCCATTTGGTGTCTAATTGTTCCCCCAAACTTTCAGTCACATATTTATTTTGGGTTACAATGGAATCCTAACATACATCAACATGTTACTAAATAAATGGTACGGAAAACCGTACTAGACTTTCTCTTCCTTAATCATTCCATCAGACTACCACCGAATGCAGATTTTGTTCTTCTAAAGTTTTAAGGTTTTTAGTTATATATTTTAGTTATTGTTATATTTCTATTTNGCACGAATACAATACTTTATCTTCTATGGAAGAGAAAGTAAAAATTTCCTCCAAATCGGCAATGCTAAGTGCTGCTAACGGCGGACAGCGGAAAGGGTATGAGGGGCGGGGGTCATAGGCATGGTAGGGGTAGCGGATGAATATTTTTTTTTAAAATCAATTCTTAGATTCTACGTAACTTTTTTTTTCAAAATTTGGCTTAACGTATCTTTAACATCTATTAATAATAAGTATATTATAGGAATGTCTTTAGTGACTTTATGATTTTCTTGTTGAAGGAAAGAATTTAAATATTTTTAATTTTCGTCGATTCGACTTTTTCAATTTTAGAATCTATTAGTTTAATAGAATTTTATTTAATACAATTTTAGAATCTATTTAACATCTATTAGTCATTGAAGACGGTGTTTTAACCTCCTTTCGCTGGAAACTTGCAAACCAGCTATCTACATTGACCTCACCCAGCCTAAGTTAGGCCGGAAAAATCGCTGGACGTTGTTTAACTTCAGTGTTCTAACGGGAACTGGTGCATTCAACGTGCCATAGACGCTGGCTGACTAATAAAAATAAATGGAACGTAATTTTTTTTTTTTTCTGTGGAGCGATAAATTGTGCGGGGTCCGTTAGTTAGAAAATGGTTCAAAATTTTGTATGCTTTTAGTAAGAAGAACATTATTTTTCCCCCTCCCATTTAATAAACATTTCCTCTCCGGAGGGAGGTAATTCTCTCCCGCTTGGTGAGATTGTTTTATCTCATATTTTAAACTATAATAACATTTTGAAAATGAGACTCTCATTATGAGGTAAAATCAGGCGGAAAAAGTGAAAGCGTAGAGTCAAAGTTAATGACAGGAGAGAATAAAATGTCAAATGGGTAAATTTTACGGTTAATGTAAACAATGTCAATGATCGTTGACATTGTTTACATTAAATTAGACCACAACAATTACATTAGACCACTAATGTAATTACATTAGACCACATTACATTAGACCACAACAATTGCGATCGTTGATATTTAAAAGTATTAAATTATATTTGTCTGTTGGTTTTTTAAATAACAGACAAGGTCCGTTTATTACGAAAATTTATTATTTCTAATACAGGGTGCGGCAATTATTTTTCCCACTTTCCAAAAAATCGTGGGAGGGGGAGTGATAGTGAGAGGAGCGAGGGGTTTGTGATATTCAACACAATATGACATCTAGTTTTTAGTTGTCGCAATGGTGTGGTCGAGCGCGCATCGTGCGTTCGTTGTCAAGTTGTTGTTTTTTTAAAGTGAACCATTATAGCCACTGAGAGGGCGTTCCGCACAAGGTATGGTTTGCACTCCACGGATCTAGTTCCTGATCGATAAACAGTTGAGTTCACAACTTTAGGACCACATCATCAGTTTTAGGCAGCATGGGGCTACCCATGCAGCCAATCTTTCTTGTGAGATTCCGCAGGACATGTTCCCCGGACGCCCGATTTGAGTCCCTGTGACTTCTTTCTGTTGGGTTACCTCAAGGCTGATGTCTTCAAATATCGCCCTGGGACCCTTGAAGAGTTAAAGGAGGCAATTCTGGAAGAAATCATCCAAATTGATGCGGATATGCTGACGAGAGTCATGGAAAACTTCCGTAAAAGACTCCAAAAGTGCATCACTCGCCAAGGCCGTCATTTGGACGAAATTATTTAAAAAACATAGATGGAAAAGAACTAGAATACACAAGCTTACAGAATTCAAAATAATTTTCCAAACATCTCATGTCATTTTTATTTACCAGCTCTTTCAAATATGGAACTACTAATTGCCGCACCTTGCATTAAACATAATCTATACTTACAAAACGCAAAGTCCAGTTGGTATACTGATAATCATCGTAGCTCCACCATGACTAAACGTTGAGAAATTTGACACGCAGTTTCCTTTCAGTAAGTAGGTATTAGGTGCGTAATAAGAAAGAAAAAAAACCGAAAGTTTATCTGGAAGCGAACTTCCTCAAAAAAAAAAAAAAAGCTTTTTATCGTTTTTTTTTTTTGTAAAATAGACAGCGAAAACTAAAGGAGATAACGAAAAATGACTGAGAATGGACTCCCTCTCCCCTCCAAAACAATATATGGACCCAACAAAAAAATAAGAGTTATTCAAAAATATATTTCATACTTTTGATTGTAAAAGTTTATTTTTGGGTGACCTACTCAGGGACCAAGGTCACCTAGAAAACATTTCTAAAATATAATTCTGCATCCTCACCTGCAACTCAATTTCCAGTAATACTGACAAAACTTTGTTGAGTAAATAATTAACACAATTCCAGGAATTTCTGTTTGTTATTTAAAATGTTCCCTTGATTAAACATATTTGGGTTAAAGGTTTAGTCCCTGACTCAAACTTATAAATTCGAAAATTCAACAGACCTGGTTTTTCTTCAAAGTGATGTAGTTCAATCTGTTACAAGAACTGATATTTTTGGACACAAAACATTGGAGGAAGGAAATATGAGAACATAAACCTTCCTGACAGGGGCAATGACAAATCTATAACAGGCTTTTTGAATTATTACAAAACCCCCAATGTTGTGTCCCATTCCAACAATTTTCCTTTTGCTTCCTGCTGTGCTTGTCCGCCATACCTTTCTCTTTTTTTCCAGATCAACAGATGTTTCCATTCTGATAGATTGTTTTATTTCCTCCAAGAGTTTTTTAATCAACTAGTTATTCTCAATCTACAAAACCTCGCTCCTATGCTGATCATAACATGGAGACATGCTTATGCTGTTCATAACATGGAGACATGCTTATTTTGGGTGACCTACTCAGGGACCTAACTAATAGTTATGTGAACTCACTCAGTTAAGGTCCACGTGTGGCTTAATATTGCCCAAACGAATCGCCCAATTCTATTAAATGTTAATACCCAAATTCATCCAAATAATATTGCCCAAACGAATCGCCCAATTCTATTAAATGTTAATACCCAAATTCATCCAAATAATATTGCCCAAACGAATCGCCCAATTCTATTAAATGTTAATACCCAAATTCATCCAAATAATATTGCCCAAACGAATCGCCCAATTCTATTAAATGTTAATACCCAAATTCATCCAAATAATATTGCCCAAACGAATCGCCCAATTCTATTAAATGTTAATACCCAAATTCATCCAAATAATATTGCCCAAACGAATCGCCCAATTCTATTAAATGTTAATACCCAAATTCATCCAAATAATATTGCCCAAACGAATCGCCCAATTCTATTAAATGTTAATACCCAAATTCATCCAAATAATATTGCCCAAACGAATCGCCCAATTCTATTAAATGTTAATACCCAAATTCATCCAAATAATATTGCCCAAACGAATCGCCCAATTCTATTAAATGTTAATACCCAAATTCATCCAAATAATATTGCCCAAACGAATCGCCCAATTCTATTAAATGTTAATACCCAAATTCATCCAAATAATATTGCCCAAACGAATCGCCCAATTCTATTAAATGTTAATACCCAAATTCATCCAAATAATATTGCCCAAACGAATCGCCCAATTCTATTAAATGTTAATACCCAAATTCATCCAAATAATATTGCCCAAACGAATCGCCCAATTCTATTAAATGTTAATACCCAAATTCATCCAAATAATATTGCCCAAACGAATCGCCCAATTCTATTAAATGTTAATACCCAAATTCATCCAAATAATATTGCCCAAACGAATCGCCCAATTCTATTAAATGTTAATACCCAAATTCATCCAAATAATATTGCCCAAACGAATCGCCCAATTCTATTAAATGTTAATACCCAAATTCATCCAAATAATATTGCCCAAACGAATCGCCCAATTCTATTAAATGTTAATACCCAAATTCATCCAAATAATATTGCCCAAACGAATCGCCCAATTCTATTAAATGTTAATACCCAAATTCATCCAAATAATATTGCCCAAACGAATCGCCCAATTCTATTAAATGTTAATACCCAAATTCATCCAAATAATATTGCCCAAACGAATCGCCCAATTCTATTAAATGTTAATACCCAAATTCATCCAAATAATATTGCCCAAACGAATCGCCCAATTCTATTAAATGTTAATACCCAAATTCATCCAAATAATATTGCCCAAACGAATCGCCCAATTCTATTAAATGTTAATACCCAAATTCATCCAAATAATATTGCCCAAACGAATCGCCCAATTCTATTAAATGTTAATACCCAAATTCATCCAAATAATATTGCCCAAACGAATCGCCCAATTCTATTAAATGTTAATACCCAAATTCATCCAAATAATATTGCCCAAACGAATCGCCCAATTCTATTAAATGTTAATACCCAAATTCATCCAAATAATATTGCCCAAACGAATCGCCCAATTCTATTAAATGTTAATACCCAAATTCATCCAAATAATATTGCCCAAACGAATCGCCCAATTCTATTAAATGTTAATACCCAAATTCATCCAAATAATATTGCCCAAACGAATCGCCCAATTCTATTAAATGTTAATACCCAAATTCATCCAAATAATATTGCCCAAACGAATCGCCCAATTCTATTAAATGTTAATACCCAAATTCATCCAAATAATATTGCCCAAACGAATCGCCCAATTCTATTAAATGTTAATACCCAAATTCATCCAAATAATATTGCCCAAACGAATCGCCCAATTCTATTAAATGTTAATACCCAAATTCATCCAAATAATATTGCCCAAACGAATCGCCCAATTCTATTAAATGTTAATACCCAAATTCATCCAAATAATATTGCCCAAACGAATCGCCCAATTCTATTAAATGTTAATACCCAAATTCATCCAAATAATATTGCCCAAACGAATCGCCCAATTCTATTAAATGTTAATACCCAAATTCATCCAAATAATATTGCCCAAACGAATCGCCCAATTCTATTAAATGTTAATACCCAAATTCATCCAAATAATATTGCCCAAACGANAAATGCTCTACCTATCTTGAACAAAATGCTAGCTTTGAAGCTAGCAAGTTTTAGATAGATAAAACAGGGTCGGACTATCATCCGTTCCATTGCAGAGACGGATATGAATTTTTGTGATAGTCTGACTTACAAGAAAACCCAACACATACCTTTAAAGAAAATGGTGGTGTTAAAACTAAACCTCACTGCGTTCGGGGAAACATAGATTAGTGATCATGCCATTTTTATGCAGTTATCAAAAATAATTCTTATTGTTCATTTCAGCGAGATATGGCTGAATTCTATATTTATTTTAATATATAAACAAATTTTATGGATGTATTTTTTACAACATCTGTTGGAAAACATAACCTTCATAAATGGTAAAATAAACATCACACCTAAAATTCCTAAATAATGCGAATGATCATGCCATTTTTATGCAGTTATCAATAATAATAATACGTACTTTATCTTTTGAGAAAACTTATATGTCTAACTGGAAAAACTAGATTGATAAAATGAAGCAAAAAGAAAATGATGTTCAAGATAAAATGAAGAAGAAGTTTTAATAATTACACCAAGAAACAATAAACCCTCAAGCAAGGAACTGGATGATGATACCGTAGTTGTTATAAAGGAATAAGAAAAGCTCAAGTCTAAATAATTATAAAGACAGAAGCCTCCAAACAAAAGAACAACCAAAGGAAATTTTAATTGAATTGGATATTGATTACAAAATAATGGTTTCTTAGTTTCTTGTCAAAGCCTTCCAGCTATAAAGTATTCTTCATTCTCAGAGGAGCTCCCAAAAAAGAAGACTTTTTTAGATGCGCCTTTGTAATATCGAGTTCAATTAAGAGTACAAATTAAAAAAAAAAAGGTTATTATTTTCAAAGGTTCAAAGGGAAATAGAATTTGTAAAGGTATATATATGAGCTTTTGGAACAGTTTCCCATAGAAATTCACACTTCAGATGTTGGAAGAAAAAGAATGTTGAGGGTTTTAGAATTCAAAAAGTCAAACTAAAAATAGATGCAATTCCATTGGATGTGAGAATTTTGAGAGGGAATTATTACAGTGAGCTGGTGAGATTTTCCATTCAAATGTTATACATGCGAGTAGGTACCTACATAATATGTTACACTTGTTACAGTTCTCTTCTCTCACAAAATTTCAAATTGCTATTTTATATTCGTACACATAGGGTGTCTCTTTTTTGGTCATCAGCTTACCATGCTTGCAAATTCCTCCTGACAGCGATCAATAGCACACTAAAGCCTTAGGTCATCCGTGAAAAATTTAATTTCAGCCAGTTCAACTAATAAGTATTCAAAGCTCTTATTTCATTTTATTGGACAAAAAATATATTTTGGACAGAAATCACGAAGAAAATATAAAAAAATAAGAATATATTATACAGGCTGGCCGACTTAACAAAAACGAAGCAAAAGCCGACTTAACAATAAATAAATTATATATAGAACTTATCATTTCCAATCATGAATGCTCCCCATGAGTATAGTCCGATTTTGCTTCGTTTTCAAGACAGCAAACACTTCGTTTCTCCAAAACTAATTCTAGAGGAAAAAGGTTTCGATCGATAAAACGCAATTAAAATTTGCAGTAAGGAATATTCACATGATATTTTTACGAAAAAATATTGTCATACTTTTCGAGCACAAGTTCGATAATCTTTCGGAAAAAATAATTTTCCCATATTTTGCACTGCAATGTTCCATGAAAATTATAATGTGTCAATCATATGGAGTAATTTCCCATATTCATAGCTGTTCATTGTTTGAATAAACAAGCGCTTATTCAAAGGACTTGAAAAGTAATGAAACATTGACTACCACAGAACGTGATTTTTTAGCCCCAAAAAACAGAAAAGTTTTGACGCTAACTTAAAACATCCAAACGATACATTTTATGAATTATTTGTCCTTCATTAAACTTAACAAGCATATAATTTTACGTCGGATAGCATCCTCAAACATTCAATTCTGTCTAGGAGTTTGGTCAGGATGGACAGTCGGTTAAATACCTTAAATCTAATTATTACTGATCCCTCCGACTTAATTATTTCGAAAAAAACACATTAAATTAATCTTTCTAATTTTTGCATTTAAGAAAGAAAAATAGGTATATTTATCCACCAGCTACTATCATATACCTTAAAGTCGACTGCCCATGCCCATTCTGACCAAAGTCCTGGACCGAATTTAATGTTTTTGATGCACGTCAAAATTTTCATAAAATGTATCGTTGGATTTTCAAACGATAATGTCATTGAACAGTTATGAGTTTGCCATTTGGAAAGTGTATTTCCCAATATTGTGCCGAAGCAGGGAGGGGGGAACATCTCTATAAGTCCCGTTATTCTTTCCTTTTCTTTAGGGGATGTGTTTTTTTCGGGGACGATTCCAAGATTTAAAGACCACGTGATCTGGCTTGCAGCCGCACACTTGCCAAATTAAATTAGACAATCTATTACGGAGGGAAAAATACAGGTCCGAGATGACCGTGTAATTATTATTGTCACACCTGCGACATTTTGTTGAATTTGTAGTTAGAGCATTCTGAATTCTCACAAGTACAAAATAAATAAATTAGTTTTTTTATCTTGTTATGTTACAACTTCGGTTCACACTGCAGCATTTTTACAATATTAAACTTTGCCTACAATGCTGGCAGCGGGTCGCTTAGCGCATTTATCTCCATAGCTACTGATTGTCCTCACGAGGCTGAGTGGGCCTTTCTTTTACGCAATATAAACGAAAAAGAGGAAGGATGGAAAGATATAGTTCGGCTAGTTTAATACAGTTCATTCAAAGGGTGGTGTTATTTCCTGAGGAATTCTCTTCCACCCAACCCTGACTATCTTTTACCTACCTAACAAAGTAAACCATAGGGAAAATTGGAATAGTGATTCAATTCAAATGGTTATGATGCCAGCAAATGTTTTCTTGTTTGAATTTTGAAACCGGACCGACTCTCTAACAATCTCAAGTCTGATTAGACGGCAATTGATTCCACAGTCTTGCAGCGTGGACATCAAATGAACAGTTCATGAAGTTGGAATGGTGAGGAGATGAGAGCGAATGTTAGATATGTTAGGATGATGAAACTGATGTAAACATCCAAACATCAAAACCACAGTGACCAATTATTGCACCTGGCAGGATTCTAACCTGATCTCCTGAGTGCAAGACGAGTGCAGAGATCACTGAGCTGGTTTTGTTTACAAATATTGATAAACATGATGATTTTGAAAAAAAAAAAAAAAATAGCCTAAATGGGACAGTGTTATTGGGATCGCAATACTCTGAATGGTGTACATATCTTAAAAATAGGTTTTTATTTATTCTTTTATCCCCACAGTAAGGCTATGTCTCTAAAGGGTCTGGCTAGTCATAACAAACTTCTTTAGAAAAAGTGGAGGAACTCCCCGGGTGAGTTCACTGAATGACACCATTTAAAGAATGCACATCATCAGAAAACACGTTACAACTAAGTGAATCAAGATGATCAGGTGTTCAGGTTAGTGCTGTAGTCATTTATAGGAAAAAATATCTTAATTTAATTTTAAAAAGTCATTTTCAAAAAACAAAATATTAGGCCTAGAGATTATGATCCCGAACCTTCTTGACAATCCCGAATTTTCGGGACTGGAGCGATCACAATCCCGGGACTGGTCCCGGGATTAGATAAAAATTGGGAATCTTCCAAAAATCAAGTAGAAGTAGTAGTTACTATAATAAGTAAATAAAAATAAAAAAATCAAGTTTTTAATTTGAGAGATGTGCGTGGAGTCCTTTTGTGGCACCACCAAGAGTTTTTAAAATAGCATCATATTTTTTACACTTTCCAATTTTACCTTCTTTGGGCACTAAAAAATTACTGCAAACAAATGAAGGATCTGAATCTTTTTTCGTCCATTTTAAAGTCACACCGAACACACGTTTTAAAAAAGATGTTAGAATATAATCAGAACATTAAAAATTAAGCCTTTACGCACTTTTACAAGTCAAAAGATAAAAAGAAACTGAAAGAAGTGAAATACCGACTGCTTTGTTTTCACCAAAAGGCTAGGTACCTATTTTTGGATAATTCGCATACAAACGCATACAAACACAAACATACAAACAACACATCGGTCATCGGTTCATTCGGTCTACACAAGCGTCAAAACTGGCCCCCCCGGGGGGTCCAGGGCCCACAAACTATACAGCAAATTTCCTTCATGTCCAAAATATGTATACCAAATTTCGTTAAAATCGGATGAAAATTGTGGCTTGTATCGCGTGACAAACAAACATAAACAGTGCATTTTGGAATGTATACCGGGGTCAAAAAAAATGTTCACTAAGGTTCACAATTATATGTACAGACCTTGTACAAAGTGTAAGTTCAAGATTGTCATTTTCAATCTGTTGGTAGAATAAAGGTATACAAAGTCAAAAGTTTGTATCAAACAAGCAATCTAAAAGTATATTGCCACATCAAGGAGTTCATTCTAAGCACTATCCTCTTTCTTCTTTGAGAAACTTTTCTATTAAAGAAGAACGAACGAGTTTCATCCCTCTTCAGAGAAAATCATCGGAAACAGTGATAGAGAAATAATCTAACAATTATAAAATATTTCTCTAATACTAGCTCTGATGATGTTCTCGGGAGAATATTGAACTAGCTAGATAGTATTTCATAAACCGTAATTAAAGTAATGAAATAGTCTGTATATGCTTTTGAGCCAGATGAATGCATTACAAGAAGAAATACTTCAAAATGATATTTGCCGTCCGAGATGATGAGTTGCTTGTATCTCGTACTCGTTTAACACACAATGAACCATGTGCTCACACACATGAATACAACTGCGATTCTCCGTAGGACCGATGTTCACACGTGTGAACACGAATCCTCATCAAAAAAATGGTTAATTCGATAATTACACATTTTTTATTGGTTGAAATGATTTCATTCTAAAAAAGAACACATATTACATTATAGAAATATAGGTCATGGATTATTGATTGAGGGCACTCAGTATTAAAAATTTTAATTTTGAAGAAAAAAATGGCCGGTCCCACGGAGTATATCTCGATTTTTTCTTCGGTCCGTTATTTGTTAAGGGGCGTTTACACTGCCTGAACATCCCCGAGCATCGAGCACTCGTGATCGTTGCTCGCCAGTTTTTAACGAGCACGAACACAAACGAGCCCTCTGTTCACACTGCTCGAGCATTTCTGACGATCAGTTACTCGTCAGGATTCGCAGCGAACAGATGTTACCCGCGCTATCCGAAATTGCGGTTTCCTCGGCGGTTATCCTCATTTTAGACCATCTAGTCGTCATGTTTAAAGAAAATAAATTACTATCTAATGCTGAAGGATTTGAAGGAGGATAACAGTGGGCCATTCAGAATAAAATAAAATTTATTGTCTGGCTGACACAGCTCTGGGTGCTCCGCATATAGAGAAATTAACAAAAGGCACTTTTCATTTTCCCACTCCATTAGTCAAATATTAAAAAGCAACAACACCACACATAAAATAGGAGACGTGTATCCTTCAACAGCTAGGCGAGAACTAGATTCATAGAACAGCATTCGACGAATCACGAAGTGTTTACACAGAGCGAGCGGCAAACGAGCATCCCTTTGATGATTCGTCCGAAAACCGACATCGCGTGGATTAGGCTCGAGCGCGAACGAGCATTCGCAGCGAACATGATCGGCTCGCGGCGACTGTATGCACGCCTGAGCCTCGAATGCTCGAGCAGTGTAAATGGGCCTTAATATAATATTATTTACATCAAAATATTATCAAAGATTACTGACCAGTACGATGTAATGACAACATAAAGAAATATATACGAGCTCACGTCAGTAACCGAAATCAACATTGGCAGGAAGCGTTATTTTCAGAAAAATTACGAAACTCCCAAAAAACAAAGAATTTAGATAGTAGACTTTATAGGAGGAATCGCAAATTTGCATACTCAAGCGTAGGAAAATCGGAAACCATATCAATGTAAATACAAACAATTTTAATTAATGTTGACAAATGTTAACATTAAGATAATAAATAAACAGCCTCAGCAAACAATTTAATATTAAAGAATACCCTGATAAGTTGTATTCTAAAGAGTACGGCTAATTTAACTCTAAATACTGATGTGTTTTTTGGAGCAAATTTAAAAGCGAACCGACAGACAATGCTGCTATTTAATAATTTAAGGATTTTTTTAGTGAACGTGATAATAATAGAACTTGTCAAAGACCTTACAATCACAGGTAGGTACTGTAATAAAGCAAAATCATAGCGAGACACTGAAAATTGAAAAACTTCTGAAAAATGAAAATTGAGTGCCTGAATTGAAAAGTAATCTCCTCTATTTTTTTTCAGATTATTCATTCGCGTCTTCGCCTTCCTTCTTCAAAGAGAGGAGGTGAGAGGGAAGGAGGGGAAAAAACAATTTAACTTTATCAAAAGAACGGATAACACTTGTTTTCTCTGACAATCCCCTCTCTTCTGTCATTCTCTAAATACTGTTATTGTGCTTTTCTTATTCCTATCGATAAATATCAAATCTCTTTCTTCCAATTTCATTTGACAGTATAAAATTTTCAATAACCTATTAAATTATACACGTGGTACAACATAAAGTTCCTTTCAAAAGTTAGTACCCTGAAACGTACAATATACATGGATGTATCCAGAAAAAAATGAAAACAGAAAAATTACAATTCTAAGGGGAACAAAACTCATAATCAGAATTATTTGCTCAAAAATAAGTAAAAAAATGTGTTCCTTTATTCCAAAGGATACACTTTTCCAGTGGTTACCAAAGTATGGGTATTCTCAGAGACAGCACCCGTAGGATCAACGTTGAAATCAACCACCCCTTTAGTATCTCCCCTGAAATTGAACAATCTTTTAAAACCATCACTCGAAAAAGTTCCCCCTTTAGAATAAACAAATAAGTGTTTCAGCGTTTTAAGAAGCTCAAACCCGTTCTAATGATATTGAGCTCCATTCCTTTCCTTGAGCCGTCGCATTTATCCTAAAGGTATTGAGCCCCGCTCCTTTTCTTGAGATATCTTGTATAATCTAAAGGAAACGTCGAAATTGTATTTTAAACATGAAAGGAACGAAATGACGTATACCACTGTACCATCTTTATTCCAAAAGACACTCTGTGTCCCAAACCAGAACCACAAGAACAAATTCATACAAACTTTGTGATAAAATATTCATTCATTCACAATACTTCCGGAAATTAATAGCAACAGCAATACTAGTCGAATATAATGAAATTGAATACCATACCACAAAGCAAGATGCAATGTTTTCTATGCAGTTGAATGTAAACTGAAGTGTCGTGGTTTTTGAGAGGAGAATGTACTTAAAAGTTACAGTATAACTTTCATTCAGTGATTAATGTACCCTCGTACACAGTATTATAGTACCTAAAGGTTCCAGTTTCAAATGATACGAAGTAGACTGCCAGATCTAAAAAATAATTTTAATAAATCGCGAAGAAATGAGACAAAAATCTATCGCGCATATACTTTTAGAATCTGAAAGGTGGGTCACAATACCTCTTCAAATACGGGAAAGAGTTTAATACACTGACAAGTTTTTGAGATAGGTAGGATTGCGGATAAGTGCGGATAACTAGAATATTTCGGGGTGCGGCACCTGTACTCTAGCTACATTAAACCGCAATTTTCCTTGAATTGCTAGAGAGAGGTAGGTACATAGGGTGATATTTTATAATTCACCTGTCTGCAAAAAGTCTCACGTAACATTCCATCAATTTCTGGAATTTGGATAGATCAATGTTTTAAGAGAACCAAAAAAATTGTTTCAAAAATACCAATGTCGTTTTGACAAAATCCAAAATAAGAAAATGCACACTTGCCGAATTGCGTCCAATCATGAAAAGCAATTATCTTGACTCTTACCTGAAATCAAAGAGAAAAATATGGACCAATAAATAATTAGATAAGAAGAAGAAAAAAATCTATTTAATTACAAATAATAACAATGTACACAGTACCGCTAAAAAGCCCATGTCCTGGCGATAACTTGCTTGTGTTTAAACTTTCGTTTCCTTTTTTATGTCGTACCTACATTGTAAGAAGTTTGTTCCAAATTTCAATTTCTTGGATTAGTTAGCCTTTCTGGAGCTACGTTAATTAATTGTCAGTCTGTCGGTAAATCAATCAATCTGTAAGTATACATTTTCCGTCCAAATATCTTTCAAATGACCCCGTATGATAAAAACCAACTTTCAGGAATCAAAAGAAATAAAACTATCTATGTTGAATTCATGCAACTCTGAGTATCAAGCCAAGACACAACAAGCAAAAAAACTGGTTCTATATTGTAAATAAAATGGCGGACTGAACTTATACAGTTTGCTATGAATATGCAGAGCTAGTAATTGTCCGGCCAGTCACAGGGAGACTGTGTGTGTTCTATTGTTTTGTAATTCAGTTTGCTATGAATATGCAGAGCTAGTAATTGTCCGGTCAGTCACAGGGAGTCTGTGTGTGTTCTATTGTTTTGTAATTCAGTTTGCTATGAATATGCAGAGCTAGTAATTGTCCGGTCAGTCACAGGGAGTCTGTGTGTGTTCTATTGTTTTGTAATTCAGTTTGCTATGAATATGCAGAGCTAGTAATTGTCCGGTTAGTCACAGGGAGTCTGTGTGTGTTCTTTTGTTTTGTAATTCAGTTTGCTATGAATATGCAGAGCTAGTAATTGTCCGGTCAGTCACAGGGAGTCTGTGTGTGTTCTATTGTTTTGTAATTCAGTTTGCTATGAATATGCAGAGCTAGTAATTGTCCGGTCAGTCACAAGGAATCTCTCTGTGTTCTATTGTTTTGTAATTCAGTTTGCTATGAATATGCAGGGCTAGTAATTGTCCGGTCAGTCACAAGGAATCTCTCTGTGTTCTATTGTTTTATAATTCAGTTTGCTATGAATATGCAGAGCTAGTAATTGTCCGGTCAGTCACAGGGAGTATGTGTGTGTTCTATTGTTTTGTAATTCAGTTTGCTATGAATATGCAGAGCTAGTAATTGTCCGGTCAGTCAAAGGAAGTCTGTGTGGGAAAATCTCTAACTGCTGATCTCCTTCGCTTAATTCGTAAACAAACGGGACATTGTGTTCTCAGAAAACACCTACACAATATGAGAATCTTTAGGGAAAAGCCATTGTGTACACTATGTGAGGAAGAAGAGGGAACAGTCTGAAATGGGGTCTTTGATTGCAGTGGCCTACTCAATTGGAGAGTGAGAATCATCGGCAGTGTTGCCAAATAGGATTGACCATTTGGCCCTAGATTTGAAAAAAAAACCTAGATTTTTTTCAAACCCTAAGGTCCGGTCCTACCAAAAGCCGAGTTTTGAAACACTCGGGTTTGGGTATAGTATTAACACAGGTTGACACAGTGTTAGATGAAACTACCTGAAAACACATCGTGGTAGGATCGGGCCTAATTAATTTGATATAGGGTTGGGTTTTGGATATCGGAACGATTATATCGACTATCCGATATATCCGAACAAAAATATCAGAAAAAATTGTAATTCTGTAATTTCTTCCAAAGTTTTTTAAAAATCATGTTGAATAAGCAGCTTAGGTAAGCGATTAAGCGACTTCCAAGTCACGAGTTCGATTTCTGTCGTTTTTTTTTTCTCTCTCTCTCTCAAAGGAAAAAAAATGATTATAGAACGGCAGGCTATCATCCTACCTATCTTTCTTCTCTATATGCTCTATACAAGCATATTTTACTTTGAGATCCAATCTTGCATGCTTTGTCGTGGGTAAAAATCACTAGGCCTGTATAAGAAAACGTTGAAAAAGGGGAAATACCCCAATGAGGCCACTTTTGCTAATTTCCGATTAATCGGATAAAAAACATCGGAAAAAACGTCTCATATATCGATATAAAATTCCCGACCCTAATTTGATAAAAAATTAAATATTATTCCAATGATCTCTCTGTCACTATTCTATTTTGCTCTTACTAATCTTCACAGTTATTTTATAGAATTATTTATACATAATATATACTGAAATCCTTGAAAAATACACGTAGGTTTTTAGGGAAAAATGGAAAAGGAACTAGAAAATCTAAAAAAAAACTAGTTCAAAAAATAGAACACCTAGAAAAAAACCTAGAAATTTAGGGACCTAGGTCCTCCAAAAAACCCTAGATCTAGGACCGAAATCCCTAATATGGTAACACTGATCATCGGGTCACTAAACTACATACAGGAACCCGTCCAAAACAATCTGGTAGGAAGAGTGCTCAAACTCTCCGGGCAGTTGAACCTTAGCTAAAGAAATAAGTTTAACCCCAATACACAATGAGACTGAGGTGTAAGGATCCCAAACCTTAGGGTATAAAGCTAAATGAAATGAGAAACATTAAATGAGAAAACCGGCGTTCTCAATCATCATACTGTAAATCTCAAGTATGGGTGTTATTCTTTGCCATTATGAAAGTTGTAAATCTCAATTAGATTAAAAAACTACATTTCGTTGCAACTCGCACATGAAGTGTACTACGTATGTTGCATATGCATATAATTACATTTCAGTTTCAGAAATTATAATTAATTTAATATACAATTGTACTTGATTAGCCAGCGAATAATTACGTTGCCATGAATGCAGCTCAAACGTGCAGTTGACAGAGTTCATTGTGTTGCCAACTTCATTACATTCTCGCTATGTTTATTTATGTCAATGAATATTTTAAATTTATAATTCATTTCTACTTAAATGTAAATATACATAGAAATCAGAATTTTGGGTGTATGAACAAAAATGCATGATGTACGAACCCGGGAAAATTATCAGAACCAGAGTATGTCATAATGTTTCAAGTTACGGCCATGGTTGCATGGTTCCAATGTAGCGAAGCACAGGCAAACAGTTTGTACATAATAATAGCAGACAGTTTGTCCAATACTATTCCTCGTTAAAGGAAAAGACATGATTTACGACGAGGCTCAGTTGTGTAATTCATGATATCATTGCCGACAGCTGTATCAATTCATCAAGATAGCCAGATATCAATAGATCTCATAAATCAGGTATTGAACCTGACAAACAGATATCGTCAGGTGTATTCTATCACCCCAATACAAGGTACAAGAATGTAACAAAAGAACGAGTTCTCGTCCGAGGTGTTGTAATCTACGATCGTAGACTACAACACCTCTTCACAGCTGTTCACTCAATAATTGTTGAAGGTTAAATAATATGGGCGCCGCCCTGTGTTCTATGCTTTGATTTAATACAATACTAATTAATAATGCAATAAGCGAGAGGTCAGAGTCATCGACACAGCGGTTAGGGCACGATAAATACTCTAATTGTCGTATCTCGTAGGATCAGTGAAGATAAACAACGGGGGTTCTCTGCTGGCCAGCTGCTTTGTAAATTTCCAGAGAATGAACTGTAATCTCCCAATCCTATAATGATGATTATAGTCATAATTCTTCAACATTTTGGACCAATTTTTTTTATTCAGGAAATAAAATTATCGGTTAGAGGTTAACTTTAAAAATTCCTTTCTTCGTTTTCAACTTTGTTTCAGATGCTCTGAAGATGGCCAAGTGGCCGAAAACGTTAAGAAAATAAATACTAAAGGAAAAAATATATGTAGTATAACAAAATTTAATAATAAATTATTATAATGACACACGTTAAATATTTAAAAATCTGGTGTGAACATCACACGACTTTCCCCATCTATAAAGAAAGAAGAAAGTATTGTAATGGGCTCAAATTTTCGATGTCGAGTTTTCAATACCTAAACACGTTTTGAAGTCCCAAGAGCGGAAATACAATTATATATTACACTTCTTGATATATTACACTTCATCCCAGTTTGTATTTTGCAATGTCTTGTATCAAATTGATATGAGGCACCAAGTAAGTTCCAGCTATTTCCGTTCTTATTTTAAGCAGGATATGCTAAAAAGCGGCATAAAACCGCCAACGGTATATTTGATCTCCACCAAAAGCTTATTTTGCCGTTCATGGCATAAAACTGACATATACACTCAAGTCACTTGACGTTCTTGAAATATCTTATTCACAGACAGACAGACCAATGGCTGAAACTAAGATTTGGGCTCTGGGGTCCTCAAAACGTGTTTGGGTATTGAAAACTCGACATCAAAAATTTTAGCTTATTACAATACTTTCCTTTTTATATGATAAGAAAAGCAAAAAGGGGGTTTAAAATAAATTGCCGCCAAAAAAGTTTTCTGTTGAGTTAAAAACATCGTCTTCAATGGAAATTGTAGTTCGCGCACCGTGATTATGTCTTACTAAAAATATTTAAACATCAACACAAAATAATGATCTCATGTAGCATGTATAGGGTGACCAGACATTTTTGGGTTCAAAGCGGGACGCGGTATTTTATGGGGGGAAATTTAAATTAAAAATGTATTGCAATGAGAAAGTTCTGAAATTTCTTGCAAAATAGGTGTGTGTGTGCACTGTCGATTCTATTTTTTTTCCACTTGAAATGCAGTATTATGTCCTCTACAGTGCATGGACAACACAACAGCATTCTGGCGGGTGGTCATACTCCTTAATAGAGCCACAAACAAATTTGAATCTCACGGTAAACTCATTTTCTTTTTGAGAAAATCGCCTTATGACTAAAAATTGTTATCTTTAATGAAGTGTAGGTATAGTTTTTCAAATATTTATCCTCATCGCTTTTAATGAGGGCTCTTCATTAGTCGTCCGACCGTATCTCCGTCGCACCAAGTTCTTTTTTCAATTGCTTATTTCTGTTAATCAAGATAATTTTGTTTTCTTGTATCCGATGCAGGACTAAGCGCACATGACCAAAAATAAAGAAAAATATAGCCATAAGCGCACAACAATGTCATCGCTCCGTACATTTCTATTTGAGAGAGCAACGTCGTTTTGTGCTATTCCTCACTATTAAATTTTGACGCTTGCTTAAAGTTATGGGAAAAAGTAGATGAAAATGTCTAAAAACTTGAAAACCTCTGGTTCTTTGCTCTATAAACAAAGCCTTTTAAAATTTAATATTGAAAAAAGTGACTTTACCTTTACTTACCTATACCTTATGCACGTGTGCTTCTGTACACTCGGTTTGTGCGCTTCTGGGCACTAGAATATTACACAAACATGTGCGCGTATGGGCAGTAGCCCTCGTATTGGGAAGCACATTTTTATGAGGAAAACTTCATGCAAATATGATTCCCTGGACTCATGGGCGTACACAAGGGGGAGGGCTACAGCCGGCCATCCCCCCCGGATGGCCGGCTGTAGCCCTCCCGAAATTTTTTTTTTTGATAAGTATATCATCTAACCATGTTTTTTTTTCAATGTCACGCAGAAATTACTTTTTGGGATACTTACATAACAAATTGCAAAGGGTGATTTAACTTTTTTTCTACATATTTTCAATTTTTTTTTTTTACTTTCCTTATTATCCTATGAAAAGGAAAGTATTGTAATGGGCTGAAATTTTCGATGTCGAGATTTAAATGCCAAAACACGTTTTGGAGTCCCCAAAACCCGTTTCAGCCAATGTTCCGTGTGTGTGTGTCTGTCTGTGGACAAAATATCTCAAGAACGGCAAGTATTACAGACTTTTTAGCGGTTTTCGCATATCCCGCTTAAAATGAGAAAGGCAATAGCTAAAACTTTAAATTTGGTGCCTATTCATACCAATTTCATACAAAAAATTGAAAAAAACAACTTAGGTTGAAGTGAAATATATTGTTGGCCGCTAGTTAGTGATTGGAGGCCACTTTTTGACGGTTCGGCCTAAAAGCAGAATGGAAAGAGCTAGAACTTTAAATTTGGTGCCTATTCATATCAATTTCATACAATAAATTGAAAAATACAACGTAGGTTGAAGTGAAATATATTGTTGGCCGCTAGTTAGTGATTGGAGGCCACTTTTTGACGGTTCGACCTAAAACCAGAATGGAAAGAGCTAGAACCTTAAATTTGGTGCCTATTCATATCTATTTCATACAAGAAATTGAAAAATACGACTTAGGTTGAAGTGTAATATATCTATTGTTGGCCGCTAATTAGTGGTTAAAGGCCGCTTTTTGGGAGTTCCGCCTAAAATCAGAATGGAAAGAGCTAGAACTTGATTTTTTTTTGCCTATTCATATCAATTCCATACAAGAAATTTAAAAACAGAACTTATGTTGAAGTCTAATATATTGTTGGCCGCTGATTATTTTAGTATTTTTTTTTTTCCTCATAATTTGAAGTTCATTGCTTACTAATTAGGTTGTAACTATGTAAGAGGCCATTCGAACTATATTTATTCGGATGATTATGTGATCCTGTTTCCTACAAAGGAAATGATCCCATAAACTAACAGACGTTCCTCTAGAGTTCTTGGCGATTTCCTCTAAAAAAAGAATGGATCCGTTCTGTTACCTCCTGGGTGATGTAGAAAAACAGAAGAAATCCAAACCTCTTAAAGAAGACAAATACTGAAGGAGTTAAAAAAACTATATCTTGGGCGCGATAGAGTACATTACCTAATAGGCACAGGTGTAGGAACTGTGGGGCGGACCGCCCTAGATGCCGGTCTTATAGGGCTTTGTTGCTACACCTTTTATATCTAGAAACATTCGATTATCGTTGAGGGAGAGCGAGCGCATTTCGAAATCTATTCCGGCCCACCAAGTATCGTTGGCCTACCAGGCCAACGATACTTGGTGTTCCCAAGCGGTCACCCATCCAAGTACTAACCACGCCCGACGTTGTTTAACTTCCATAATCTGATGGGCACTGGTATATTCAACGTGGTATGATCTCACATTGTTTACATTATCCCTCTGTGAAACTAGATGGGTTCAACGCCACGATGCTGTTATGGTATAGGTACCTTATGCCCAGCCCCCCCGAAAAAAATCCTGTGTACGCCCCTGCCTGGACTGCTTCTTTGACGCAATCCTAATATTTTTCTCCAAAGATACTGAGCCGAGGAATTGATTTTGTCGAAGAGGTCTCTCCTCCTTCTGCTGCGAGATCTGCCCAGTTTGTTCTCGTTGTGCTTCTGCACATTCATATTGCCACCCTCTCGCTCTCGAATGCCTCCAATTTAAGAATATTTTGTAGGGTCCAAAACGTATTGTTATACAATGCAAAAAGAAGTAATAAATATTCTTGATAATAATACTTTGCAACGAAAGTCGCTATCTATAAAGAACTAAATAATGAGATAAAAAAAAGTGACAAAAGCTGAGAAGAGATTACATAAAACGGTTCTCGGAACTAGTTTAATGAACTCCATTGGGTAACCTTCGTTCATTGATCGAAATTTTATATCGTATTGAGGGGAAAAATATGTATGGAAGAATGCAGAAAAAGTACATAACTATACCACCTTAGTCTGAAGAAAGAATCAAAAAGGGCATTTATTTCACAGGTTCCCATTTACCATGAAATTTCCAGGCCGTATCGGGATCTTGTATTTTCATAACAATAGTTCATGCCCGTACGACCACTTTAAAAGAGACATGACTGTAAGCGCCTGAAGACTATTTCGGATACAAACATGGCATGTTTGTATCCGAAATAGTCTATATTATACCTCATATTTGTTAAATTTAAAAAAAAAAGTAATACAATTGGTTAAAAAAAAAAAAAAAAAATCAGTTAAGAACAAATTCTATGAACATAATAAATGTCCCATAGCGTCGGACATGGCGTTCGAGAGGTATCGTGGAAGGAACCAACATTTAAAGAAAAACCGTGGAGTTCAAACTAAATAGCACTTGCTAATACAAATAAAATCGTTTTAATTGAGGCATGGACACATGGCTGTTATAATTCGTATACCATCAGAAAACAGAAAAAAATAGATAATATATATATCTATAATAATAAAACTCAATGTAACGATAAATGTGTGTGGGGGGAGGGGGGGTGTATCATTAATTGTTTGGCCAAAAAGGTAAGAAATATCAAAAAATTGATGAGAATGGACCCCCCAAAAAAAACCATAGGCCAGAAAAAATATGAGAATTCAAAAAAGTCAAACCGTTTTCGAGTTACGGCGGATTTTTCGAATTTTGATCGAATTTAGCCAATCATGGTCTGATATCTTAAATTTTGTCGCGACAACATATCAACTCAAAGCGAGAAAGTTTTAGGTGGCCTTTTAAGCCTTAATTTAAAACATATTTTGCAAAATACTGTTCAACCGTTTTTGAGTTATGGCCGTTTTTCCGATTTTTGTAAGGGGAATCATAGAATACTATTAGCTTTCGATATTTGAAAGGAAATCATAGAATACTATTAGCACGGGAACGGCCATGCCTCTAAGGCGGCAATCGATAGACCGTAGCGAAGCACGGGCGAAACAGCTAGTATATATATATTTTTAATATAATGAAAAAAACAAAATGGTTAAAACCAAAATGTCGTCTGCAGACTTTGTAAAGAACATGTTGATGAAGAAGAAGCTCTTAAATTGAAATGTAACCTCTCCCCACATCACCCCGACCGTACGTATCCTTCAGTTCTATCACGTGCTGAAAATAATAATAATAATTAACATAAAAACCTCCTCTTATGCAATATAATAGGCGTGAAATGAAGAAAGTAGAAGAAAAAGCGAAGAAAGGCGAAAGTGTGAAACTCATGATAGCACTCGAAATAATTGAGCGTATTCCTAAGGGCAAACACAATGCTTTGTCAAAGTAGATGTGACTCCGGCAATTGACGATCATATTCTAAGTATCTAGGAATTCCATTTAGATAAAGAATAGATTTAAACCCTGTTGAGGAGCAACAGGGAAGTGTGTGAAAATGGTAAAAAGATAAAAGACACAATACGTAAAAGGAGAATAAAATTTTATGGACACTTGAAAAGAATGAATGAGAACAGACTAACGAAAAAGATATTCAACTACTATGATAAAAATCCGAAAGCTAAAATTACTTGGTTCCATGAAATTAAGAAGGACTTAGCAGGGATGAAAATAACACCTGAAGAAATAGTAAATCGTGATACCTTTAGAGAAAAAGTGAAATTGTTCCCTGGATTCAAGGAGAAAGAGAAAAGAAGGACGGGAACTACCAGGACGGAAGAAAGAAGGAAACAACAGAGTGAGAGAATGATGAACTATTGGGGGGAGAGGAGACAAAATGAGAGGCGATTTAAACATGTATTTGTTTTTCCCTTAGATGGCCAAAATCGAAAAAAAAAAAAATATATATATACATATTACCACACCTATACCAATGAGTCCGAACTGAGGAAAAATTCTTTAGGGGTATAATGTTGAGATTGAAATGAAAAAAGTTCTGTGAATAGAGTTACTTAAAAATTTAGATTGCAAATTGGTACAACAGCATTCACACTGATGTGATTGATCTCATTTGGAAGGGTATTATTTCCAACTGTGTTAAGAAGACAAGCAAATTGGCAGTTTTCTAATTTCACACGATAGCATGCGATCAAAAAGGACTTTTTATTATCAACTTTGAAAAAGTTCTATAATTTTAATTAAATTGATTCGTACCTATTTATTGAAAGACTGGATTCAAATGATAAGAGGGGCAAAACGAGGAAGTAAAAAAACTGAGTGCATGGCAAGCGCTTCATTTTGATTTCTTTTCAGACCTACAAATTTGTCGCTGAAACCTTTTGAAAAAAGCTATCAAGTGACAGCAGACGTAGTATGAAAAGCAATAAAAAAATCCAAAATTACTCCAATACAGCTATTTCATTTTGTGCTAGTACCTTTATTATATTAGAGTTCTTTTGAACCGGAAAACAAATTTTTATTTCACTGTGATCGAGGGTCGGTGCAGCACTCCGTCAAATAATGAGCGTAGCGCGAGTATCTTTCTACAACCACGAAAAAATATGACTTTTGTTGAATATATCAAATATTCATGGGATGGGTATATGATACGATAAAATCAATAGTTTGGAAAAAATGTTTCGGGAACACTGAGAAAAAGACATATAAATGGCCATTTTTACACTGTCTTAATCCCTGGGGATAAAGTGATGTAGGAATCATCATTATCTTCTTGAACATTGACGGGGCCCGGCCAAGACTGCGGAATCTATTTTAATGGGGGATATCTCATTTGGTTACATCTTGTGGAAGGGTATGTCTTTTGATATTTTTATAGTAAAAAAAAAAAAAAAAAAAAAAAAAAAAAAAAAAAAAAANAAAAAAAAAAAAAAAACACTATTACCATTTTTCACTTCCTTACGAAAAACTCACGTTTACCAAAACATACGTATAAAATGGAAGACATCAAATTAGTGCTTGTTTAATACGGATTTTAACGTTCTACAACTTTCAAAGAGAGAAGTTGTTTGATTTATTTCGCAATATCAAAGATATTATCGAAAAAATATAAAAAATAACTTTTCCAGATTTCTAGTCACATTTGCGCAGTTACAACTGAATCAAAGTGTTATTGTGGGGTTTAGAACCTACAATTGAATCAAAGTGTTATAGTGGGGTTTAGAACCTACTATTGAATCAAATTGTTATTGTGGGGTTTAGAACCTACTATAGGAAAATTTAGAAAGTACCCTTTTACCGTACACGTCCACCCCTCACCGCAATATAGCCCACTAGGGCGGAGGCAGAAAATTTGGCATATTCATATTGGGCCACACGTGGGACCATTAAAACCTTTGCCCGGCATTATTTCTTTATTGATCAAATTTTATTCTAATTCTCTTGGAACATTTACAGGGAACAGTGCGAATGAAAGGATAATATAATTTCTTGCCATTTTTTCAATTTTAAAAAATTAATAGAAAACCTACTAAGGGTATTCTCCTAAGGGGAAGTGAACACACCTGAATATTTTATTCAAGTGTATTTTAACTTCCTCTCAAAGTACATGTCAAGTTACTATTTTGATAAAACTGCCTTCAATAAATCCTCCTGTTGTTCCACCGCACCTCAGCCTCCTACGCCTAAATAATAAATAGTTCTGACTTCGTGCCTGGCATTTCAAAATATTCTTAAAACCGGTACATCGCATCTTCTCTCACACGTATATGTAACACATTACTCTCTGCGAATAAATAATAAAATAAAATAAATATTCCTTAGAAAAGAGAATTGGCGGGGCAGGTGAATATTTACGGTAGCATGCTGCAGGGATGCAGAAGCAGGGGAAGTTATTTGTCAAATATTTAAAATGATGAAGATTGTACGTGTGACGTTTGGAGGCGTAAGAAATATTCTGAAGGTATGGCATGACTGGGCTGGAGGTGGGTTTGTTTTAAATAAACATGACATCCAAAATTAATGGTTAAGAAAAAGTGAGAATCTGCAGAAAAATAGATTATTATTATGAGTCAGGAGGAGCAACGCACGAGCCTGAGATCCGCACACGGTGCAATTAAAATATCATGCAATTGCAATTCAAATTGCAAATTTAGCCAATGCTAATCTGGAAATTAGAATCGCGCAATTCATTTCTAGCATTGCACAATGTTATCGATAATTTATTTTCTGCATTAGGCATTAACATTGATTTTTAATTTTTGGTATATGTCAATAGAGAGCACTATACACCTTACTAAAGGGTGCCGAAATATCAATAATCAATATAGCTTGGACCTGGGTTGCCCAATAGTGCAAAAAAAAAAAAAAAAAAAAAAAAAAAAAAAAAAAAAAAAAAAAAAAAAAANAAAAAAAAAAAAAAACAAATTCCATGAAAGAATGAATGTCCGTTATATCAAGATTTGATAAGGCATCAATTTATGTGCACCCTGTACCAATTTTAGGATAAATCAATATATTTATTATGTTGAGCGCTCTATTGCAAATATGAAATATGCTGTGAATAGAGGCATTTTGTGAAGTACATATAACATACTCGTATACATATGTGCGTGACAATCATAAACATTATAAATTTGTTTTGATTTCATTATTTAGAAATAAATAAAATTTTTAGTTTAAAAATTGAATTCACAAAAAAATTGTCTGATTTCTTTTGATTTTAAAAAGATATTGATTTTACATATTTTGCCTAAATTTCCGCCATTTGTAATTGCACAATCTTACGAGACACGAGATGCAAGATGCACCTTACTAAACGCACAGATCGCGCAACTTTAAACTTAATTATAGATCGATTGTAGATTTAAATTGCACAAATATCTTCGAGTGTGGGCGTAAATTGTAGAATTGCGAGATTAAAGAGATTTTAATCGTAGGATTAAAATCATTTGCTTGCAGATGCGACTTCAATTGCAGCAATTTAAATCTCTGCAATTGTTAATTGCGCCTTGTGCGGAGGGCCTTAGTTTTGTTGAAATCAAACAACTCATTTAAGAATTGTCTTAAATACAAACAGAAATAAGAATGCAAAACCAGTACAAATAAAACATAGACCTCACTTTGTACGTGAAACTCAGGATGGGAAAAGTAAAAAGGTTCTTGCAAAAGAAGAAGAATATTCAAGAGGAAGACTGAAAGCAATATCGTCCGAACAAATGAGGAATTGGATCCATCGATATTCAAGGAGAATGTTATCAAAAGATACATCCGATCCACCAGGGCCGCGGAGATAAAATCCGGGCCCGGGAGTAAAGATTTTTTACTTTACTCCCGGGCCCGGATTACGGGCCCCTCCAAAAGGCTGGGGCTATTACCCCGTCAACCCTCTCCTCTCGGTGGCGCAGAGCCACCGAGTATCAATGCCCTTTTTCTATTTATTCAATTACTTGAGTATTAAAGATTCTGTAAATAAGGAGAACTTCCTGAAAGCTAATTTTTTCAGTGTATTCTGTTATTAGATACCCTTCCCGTACAAGATAACCTGTAGAGTAAAGAAAAAAGTGCTAGTTTACCAGTAAGGAGAACATATTAAACAACCGCAATATTATCGGGGTGAGGGTGATGCTAAGCCTTCTTTTTAAAAATAAACGATCTATGATTTAATAGAGATATTGCATTAGGGGGCGAGGTTCAATGCCATGTTTTGACTTCTGATGTTGTATATGCGGTACATCAAATTTTATTTTAAACATGGGAGGGGCAGTGTTATTTAAAATAAATACGTTTAAAGTAGGGTTGATTTATCTTTTTTCTATAAAAGAGGGTAAATTTCAATTATTCAATTTCAGATATACAGGGTGATCAAACCGTTCAGAAGTTAAGGCAGCAAGGAATCGGCATTCTGGGACACGCTATTCTGTCGAAATATAATTTTTTTAAATTTAATATTAATGTTCAAATTCAGACATCGTCTATCGGACGTTGAAAACAATTAACAGTTCCCGTTAGATGTTTGAAGTTAAGCAACGTACAGCGAGATATACTTGTTGGTTGACCACGTAGATTTGCGCCCTGGTCATGCAGTTTCTACTCCCAGGCTGGGTAAGGTCAATGCAGGTACTTGGTTGGTAAATTTAGCGAATGGAGGGTGCACCCCCCGTCTCAAATGACTGTTGAAGAGATGTTAAGCAAAAAAAAATCTTCAAATTTAATTTCATTCAATACCTATTTTAAAAATGTATAAAGTTGAAAATTAAAAATTATTTTAAAAAAAATCTTTCATACAAAATATTGTTAAAATGTCATGAAATACTTAAAATCAAAACGTTTAAACTAAAATAAGTTCATGTAGATTTGTGTATTGTCGTTCGATTTCCATATTCCCAAGTCAAATCATCGCATCGGTTTGAAAACCAGTAAATAAGTCGCTTGCTGATATTATCTGAAACAGACTAAAATCCGATTGCGAACCATCCGCCTAATATGAGAGCTATTACGTATGGCGTGCCTTGACGAACTTGACCTTTTATTGTTTGTTTAAATTTAAGAGATATTGATGAAATTTTAACCCCTAATGAGGTCACATTTCAAATTTAATACTTTATATGATTATGCGATTTTGCGGGAGAAGAATGTGTATTTTATCCTCCAGAATTACCTCGTCAATTATTCAAACCTTTGCCTTCCGCTTCATTGGGTACAAATTTTCATAAGGGTTTTTCTCAGTGAATTCATTTTTGAATAAACACACAAAAGAGAAGGTACATTATTTCGGGTGGCTCAACTCAAAAATTCTATGTCAGGTTGGCTAATCCATAGAATATTTTTGGTTTATGTTCAATAAAGGGTCTATTTGGAGTCCTCTATGTCTTTTTCCTTCTCCCTTGTCTAACTTCTAATGCATCTATATACAATCGTATATAGATGCATTAGATTGGTATTCAGTTGGTGGTGCGATTGGTATGTGGCCCGGGGCTTTTTTTTCATCTCTACAATTTTTTCCAATTTTTCCGGCTATTCATCACTGAGTGGGTTTTCTTTTCTTTTTACTTTCTTTCTTCATATCAACTCCAATTTCTAATTCTTCGTGATGAATCATTTGTTTGTTCTGCAGTGGAACATTAATGGCTTTTCCCGTCGTCTTTACTACAGAAAATTCTATGTTCAATAAAGGGTCTATTTGGAGTCCTCTATGTCTTTTTTCTTCTCCCTTGTCTAACTTCTAATGCATCTATATAGGGTAAACTAGTCAGTCGTTGGCCTCCCCCCCCCCCCCC